>PISX010022737.1:0-31110 GCA_004024625.1 Mellivora capensis
TGATGTATAATGGGGACAAAAAGCATCATACACACGGACTCATGTCAGTCTTATTTTCAGAGAGTTTGAATAACTCTTTTTAAAACTACATTTCCTTAAGACTGTCTCATTAGAAGTCTCCACTCCTGCAGCCTAGGAAACCATTATGTCTCACATGGCTTAGCGTTAACATGGTGACTCCCTGAAGAGATTGGTGTGTGGTCTGGTGCCAGGTCAGAACAGCTGACCACAGCTTTCCTGACTGTGTTTAGGGTTCATGACTTCCTGGCCTCTGTCATACCCCTCAAAGTAGCTGCCTTGTCTACATTCCTTGGTCTTTCCATATAAACAGGACACCATGGGCCACTTACACAACTTTCAAGAGAGGTTTCTAAACACTGAGGCATCTGTCAGTCTCTTTCTGTTACTCACTGTAGTAGAGTGCTGGGCTGAGGAAACCAGTCTTCCTCCAACTGCGTCACCTTGGACACATCTCTGGGCTTTTGTGTCTGCAAAAGAACCTGGTCTAGAGCCGGGCTCTTATAACTTCCATCACCAAAGACACTACTTGACATAATAATTAGACCTCAAGTACCCCTGAGTTTTCTGTAAGGAATGAGCCATATCTTACCTTCAGTACCTCATACAATGCCTGGCACAATACTGGTGTTTACTAGATAACTGTAAGGGATTCGAGTCTGCAAAACTTCATTTTGTTGGGTAGTAATCAGTGCTCTTCACTAAATATTCCAGATGCTCTCTGCTTCCAGGCCCTGCAAGTTCAGATCACACTGCCAAGTCCCCTTGTAACTCTGCAGGACTGGCTGACTTGTTCTTGCTGGCGAGCTGTGAGCAAAAGTTTAAACATTTCATCTCCAGTGCCAGATTCTCAGGAATTCTTATTTCCCACTGCAGGAAGAATGACCCAATGTTCTAGATAGGGACTGATTGATCAGCCTGAGACCTGGAGTGAGGACAAGGCAGAGCAAAGCCTCAGGTTGACTCCATGGACATGTATTAGAGCCCAAGTCCACGTTTGCTGGTTTCAAGCACTGAGATTTTGTATTGTTCCTTACCATCGTGTGATCTAGCCTGTCCCAGAAGATTCAAGAAATTAAATCATAATCAATTGGCCTTCCCATTTTTAATAACTGCAAAAATATATGTCTTGCCTCCAGAGCCTCTAACGAGAACGCACCAAGTGGTGTGATTGCATTAAATTGATAACTTCCTGCAAAAACCAAAGCAATGGGATAATTTCGACAGCAACAGTCACAACAGGATAGTTTTATCTGCTGTAAGAATATAATTTCTGTTGGATTTTAAAACTCTTGTGTACAATGTAGATGCTCATACTACTTGAGCTCGTGATTTTATTCAGCGTGCCCTGTTTGGATATCTCTGGCCTAACATTTCCCAGAGGCCCTTCCCATCTGACACACTGGAAAGAAAGCAGATAGTAAGTTCTTTGGAAGTTCTGTTTGGAAGCAGATAGTAAGTTCTTTGACCTTTCTGAATCTGTTTCCTTGCTTATAAAGAGAAATGAGAAATACCACCTCTCTGAGTTGTTGTGAAGATCAAATACAATATGATATCTGCTGCACTTCAAGCAGCATGTGGCCCATGGGTACCGGGCTCCCTGAGCATGTCAGGTGCTTTTTGGTTTTAAGTATGGTGACCATGTGTTTCAGTGTGTTCCAGTTTCTGCTACTTGTTTTTACATAATTATGAATAGGGTTTCCTTTTCCTCTAAGATATTCCTGCTTTGAAATCAGTGGCTTGGGCCTCTAAGCTCTGAGATCGAGCCCTGTAGCTCCAGAGTTCTGTGGTCTCCAGTGAGGGTTCCTTTGGTCATTCAGCGACCATTGTCTCCTACAAGATGGTCAAGATAGACCTGCTGTATTCTGAAGTTTTCACATTATTGGGATGGGCCTCTTCCCCTGTCAGAGGTATAGAAGTAAAGGCTAAAGTGGACCCAAAGATCATATAATCCAACACCTCAGTTTTCTGTGGGGAAATAGGCCTTATGAGGGAAGTAGCTTGTCTCAGGTCACATAAGAATTAGAAGGCAAGCTGTCATGTCTCCCCATGTCATGTTCCTTATATGCTTGCGAACCTGGTAGTAGTTGAGTATCTGAGACCCAGGAGGGGATTACAGGGTTCAAGGCCCAGCTCTGCTACTTACTAGTTACTTCTCATTTGTAATGTGTGGCTAATAGTGACTACCTCCTGGAGTTGAGAATGTTTAGAGAGTTAAAGCATGTGGTATCCTCAGAGTATGCATGGAACACAGCCAGTTCAGGAAATGCTGCCTCCCTCCCACTGTCATGATCAATCTACCTCACAGTTCCAGCCACTGGCATTGTTATTTTGTTAGATCCTGGGGTACACAGATGTGTGAATGGTCTTTGTCCGCAAGGAGTATATTGTCAAGCTCTCTGAATCTCTTTGCAAATTCTTCACAATCAGTTCATTTTATTGTAAAAAAGTGGGGCAGGAAGTGACTGAGGAGAATCTGGACATTTCCTCTCATAATGCACTATGCAAACCTAAAAGTCAATAATAGGATAATGTAATGATTATGGGCATAGACTCCAACATCCATACTGCCTGGGGTCAAATCCTCTCTCTGTCACTCACTAACCAGGTGACTTGGATAAGTTCTTTAATGTCTCCGTGCCCCCATTTTCTCGTCTATGAAATGAGGTGGTTATAGTAATACTACATAGGGTCATTGGGATGGTCTGCAAGCTAATATGAATACCATACTTGGAGGATTGTCTAGCACATAATAAATGCTGTGTGATGCCAGGTTTTTAAAAATCGTCATTATATGTGCTATTTACTTTTCTCTATCTTTCTCTGCCTAGGGAAGCACTGCTCATTGCTTCACTGTACTGTGACACCTTTTTATTCATTATACAAACAACATTATAAAGTAATACAGGCAAGGGAGAATCATCTATAACTCCATTTCTCCATCAAGTTGTCTGCTCTCTTTTCCCCAAGTTCTCTTGCAGTTTTTGACAATTCACAACCACCAATGTTACCTGGCTATCCAGGTTACATTATTTACTTGTCTTTCTTTTAACTTTTTAACATAATTTCAAATTTACAGAAAAGTTGCAAGAATAGTGCAAAGACTACCCGTGTCTCAGTTTGGGCTATTACAATAAGGCATCAAGACTGGGGGACTTAGAAATGACAAAATCTGTTTCACGTATCTTTAGAGACTGGGAATTCCAGGATGATGGTGCCAATATGACTGGGCTCCAGGCAAGGCCTGTTCTCTGGCTGCAGACTGCCGATTCTCTTTGTATTCTCCATTGGCTAAAAGACAGAGAGATCAAGAGAGCTATGTTATTACTCTTGTAAGGGCACTGATCCCATTCATGAGGTACCCACCCTACTGACCTCATCTGATAACCCTAGTATATCATCCAAAGATCCCATCTCTTGATACCATCACATTGGAAGGTAGGTTTTAATCAGTGAATTCTGAGGGTTACACAGACATTCAGTCCATAATATTCTTTATACCTTTTCCCCAGATTCCCCAAAGGCTAATATCTTACTAATTTCTTTTATTATTTTCTCTTTCTCTTTCCAGTGTTTTCTGAAACATTTGAGAATAAGTTGCAGACATGATCATCCTTTATCCCTAAATCCTCCAGTGTTTTTTTTTTTAAACAAGGACATTCTCTTTCATAACCACAGTGTAATTGACAAAATCAGAAAATTAGCACTGATGCAACACTATTATCTATTCACCTCATTCAAAATTCACCAATTGCTCCATAGTCCTTTATAACAACAGAAAATCATGGTTTATGCATTACATTTAATTGTCTTGTCTCTTCAGTCATATTTAATCTAGAGCAATTTTGTTGAGTCTCTCTATGTCTTTCATGGGCCTGACATTTTTGGAAGATTTTACTTTTGAGTAATCTCTATACCCAATATGGGGCTTGAACCCACAACCCTGAGATCAAGAGTCACATGCTCTACTGACTGAGCCAGCCAGGTGCCTATTGGCATGGACAGTTTTGAAGTGTACAGGTCAGTTATGTTATGGAATGTCCCCCCCTTTATATTTATCTGATGTTAACTCATGATTAGGTCCAGATAATAAATTTTTTATAAATATCACAGAATGATGTTGTGTTCTTCTCAGTGCTTCATATTAGGAGGCTGGTGCTATCAAATTTTCCCCTTATTGATATTAACCTTTGAACCTTGGTTTAAGTTAGTGTCTGCCCGTTTTCTTTATTATAAAGACATTTTTGAGAGATCCTTTGAAACTATGCAAATATCCTGCTACTCCTCAAACCTTCACCTACTAGTTTTCACACCCATTGATAATTCTTTCCTGAATTGATTATTATTGTTATCATTGCCAAATGGTGTTCTTCCAAATCATACTTTTTCTACTTTCATTAGTTGGCTTTCTACTGTAAGGAAGAGCTTTTCATCTTCTGTCAATTGCTTAGATCCACATGGACTCATATACATAGTCATTTTTTATTCCATGGGTTATAATCTCTGTATTTCTTTCTTTTGATGCTCATATTGTATCTCTGGCCACCTCTGGTCACTTTTCAAGTCCTGGCACAGTCCGCTCAGGCCAAGTTGGTAGTTTGCTCCTTTGTGTACCCCTGGGCATGCACTTTCCTCTCCTTCCACATGTTTGTTGATAGGTTGTGCTTATTGGTTTCTATTTTCACAGTAGCTTGTGAGCATTTGAGTATAGTAAGAGTGTCTGATTCTACAATGCTTACTGTAATAGCTGGTGTAGGGGGGAGACTCAGTTCATCTTTGTTAAAAGCATGAAAGGAAGAAAGAAAAACAGTACTTAGGTTTCTACTAGTCTCCTTCAATCTCTTGCAAAAAGATTTTTTTGCAAAAAGGAAATTATCTATTAACATTCATAGCAGGCTACCGTATGCCTTGCAATAGCAAAACCAAATCAACACGGATTAAATTGTTGACATGTTTGAACTGAACATAAATGTTTCCTCCATTTCAGGGGCCGCCTGCCAACTCTGATCTCATATCCTTACCATTTCTTTACCATTAGCTTGATACAGCATTGTTTTCTCTATCGGTTTTTCATTCATTAAGAACCTCTCTCCCCAAAGATAAAATAAAAGAGGTATTATCAGCCCTTCCATTGGAGGTGGTGAATCTAATGAAAAGGGCCTGGGCTCTTGATCAAAGGAACTTAGTTTCCTGTCTGTACCGCTAGACCTGTGACTCTGGGTGAGTTACGGTAAACTCATCGGTCCTTCATTTCCTTCACTCTGAAATAGAGATCATAACACTTGTGATGCAAAGATTATCTTGGCCTCCAAAAGAGGTAACCTAAGGGAAATCACCTTGAAACTCTCTGGAGCTTCTGAACCTTGCGCTTGGAGTTCCATTTGTCTGAGATGCCTTTCCTGGGCTTTGGTGCCTCTTTATTGGCAAATCCCTCCGATCTGTCAGAACTCTGCTTATGTATCATCTTCTTGTATGTGCCTCCTGGAATGACATATTGCACCCCTCCAATCTCTGTTTTGTCAGCACATAATGGAAAAGGTGTGCTGGGATATATAGTCTCCATACATAATAGTTACTCTTGATCTCTACCTGGGTGCTTATCTCTTCACAGTCCTGGTATTTATATCTTTGCATAGAAACAATTCCCCAATTAAACATTCAACTCTGACTATAAAACTATCCTTTGGCTCCCTCAGTTTCCCCCCCTCTCAGGATAAGCCAAAACCCAGATCCTTATGCTTGGACTCAGTCTCTATGTGATACACTCATGCTGGCAGTTTACCCTAACCCAGAGGATTTTCCCTAGATATGGAAAGAAGAACACTTGTAGATATCAAGATAGACTGCAGAGGCCAGAAAATATGTGTTAAAAGGGTAGCAGATATTTCAATCAGGAATTTTAAAAAGGAGCCAGAAGGGGCACACTAAAATTTTTCTTTTGATGCTCATCATTAAGAAGGAAATATTCAGCTGCTTACCTTTGGGGACTGGTAGTAAGTTCATGGTATGTTATACTCCGAAGGATTTTTAGTTGTTCCCGGGATGAAATGGAGTAATTAATTTGCAGTGTCTGTTGAGGATGCAGAAAAGGGGGACGTAGCAGCAAGGGTGCCATTATTTGTGCCACTCCTGATCTAGTCCAATGCGCTGTATTACCAATGAATCTTGTTGCCATCCTTAGGCTAGATGTGCTTCCTCGTCCTTAATAGTTCTACATTCTCAGAGTCGTCTCACTCTTTCAGATGGAAGTGTGGGTAAGATGCTCTTCAAAGGTGGGGAATTAGGGATGATGAACGTTATTTCTGCCACTATGTCACTCCTGAATTTTCATCACTGTGGTCCTGATTTGACAAGTGATTTAGCGTCCAGGCTGGGGAAGGACTGATGGATGAATCAATCCTCTGTGCATGGCCACTGGGCAGGAAATTAATAAAAATGCTGGCTGACATGATCTATGGTACTGTAAGCTCATTATGCCTGATTAGTTTCCAGCCTTTCACTCCCTCTGACAGCCTAAGGGCCTCAAGGTTTCCAATGGCAACCGTTCCCTTTCTCTAATTGATTGCTCGGTTTCCAGCCATGAAACCAGACCCTTCTACAGACTTGTCAGAGTGGGACTTTTCTGCATCGTGTTACCTCTCCTTTTTGGCAATGGGAAGGTGAGCTCGTGGGTTGTCCAAGTGGTGTTGACAATGAAGCCCTTTGAACTCAGGAAGCAAAGTTTGAAGAGGTCAGTTCAGTTCGTTGATCAAGTTCATATCGAACTTACTATGTGCTGACATCTGTGCTCAGTACGGATGGCAGTAGAAGTAGATCATGTGAAGCAGAAAACAGGGGAGAAGTATTTTCATTTATATAACAAATATTTAGGAAGTACAGTGGCACCAAGCACTGTGGTAGGCAGTAGGAACAAAGGGACTTGAGAGAAGCAGGGAAAATAAAGTAGATAAGAGTGCTAGAAATCTGTTCATTTCAATATATATAGAATTAAGATATGGTTATAGTAATATAATTGAAAGTATATTCAATAGAATCCAAAATGAATTGATGTGTATATCTAGATAGAATTTATTTATACATACATATATTTGTATGTATTTTCTAAAAGCATCTGTTTTACCTACTCTACCCTCCAAATTGGGCTAACCTCTCTCTGGAATCTCCCTTCTTGGTGCTGAACACCCAATCGCCCATTCTTGCTCTCCGCCAAATACACACTTTTTAATATTTTTATTTATTACAAAATGCTTACACATTTTTTTAATCTTGTTTTTCACGCAGTTATAGTTTAGCCTACGCCTGTCATTCAGAAGATATATGGGCTGAGATTTCCATTTCGATAGAGATGAGAATGCAGACGGACAGTGAAGAGAATGAATTTCCATATGTATTACTGGCGGTTTTTATAATGATTATTCTTATGGATGTGGCTTCTAAACAAATCCACTTGAGAGTGCTGTCATGACTCTTCTGCCACACGCAGCTAAGAAGCGACTTTTGCCAATACCTTGGTGTAGTAGACAGGAGGTGGTTTTTAGCTTCAGGGATAAACTCAAAAGTTACTGCTTCAGAGACATCTTCCCTGATCTCCCATATAAGATCAGGTTCCCTATTACGTGGGAAGTGTAAGTGCCAGGCAAATGCAAATGCAAATAACTATTATCTTCTTCTGGGACAGGACCAGAAGGAAATAATATGGGAGGATATGCTCTGCCTATCTCTGGGTTAGGTCTAGTTTCGTTTTTAGCCCATGGAAAAGGGTGAACTTTTAATCTTCTCTTGCCATTCATGACCACCCACAGGGGACCTCATTAGTGACTAAGTGTCCTTGCCACACCCCTAACTTGGCCCAAGAGGTAATGGTCTCTGCAAACATGGCCTTAGAACAATTCAGACATGAATTTGAATTTAATAACTTATAAAGGATAACAACCAGACAGACATGCCTGGCTTCCCCAACACTGTCTCTCAATGACCTCATAAGAAATTAATATTTGAAATAGTGCAAAGTACATGGGTCTGGGCAGACTCTGTAAATCTTGGTCTTCCAGTTAGAAGGAAAGCAGAGGACTACCCTCTTTCACATTCATTGGTGTCTCATCATAAGCAAGATATTCTGTCCCAAGTTTCATTCAACTTCTAGAAGATTTTTCCAAGTACTCTATGATGCTGTTTTTTCCTCTCTTTCTTTCCCAGGGAGCACCGAGGGTGTTGTGGTTTACTTGCCATGTGAACTCAAGTGAGTCACTTCGTGTCTGACGCTGTTTCCTCATGTATAAAATGGGGATCAAAATCTTTCCCCTGCCAACTCTTAAAGTTGTTTGTGGAGCTGAATGAAAGATCCCATAAAACTCTGTGAACATATAAGGATTCTTTATTATCAAGGGTCTTTGGGGGGAAGGGAGGGTCCATCCTGTCTTGGTAGGTCAGCACCAATGTTTTCAAAATCAAGTTGACACAGATAAATTAATGGTCCCATCTTGACACGCTCAGTGGACAAGAACAAGTACAAACAGCAATGCTCTGGTTGACCCCTCCCCCTGCCCTGGCCCATGTATTTGTGGGTTCTGACAGCTCACACTGAGACGTGATCAGCTTTAATATTCTTTTCTTTTCTTTTTTTTTTTTTTCCATACAGCCATTGATGAACCCACGTCTGTTATTCTGAATAAGACATAAAGGCTGAAATTTCTTTTTTTTTTAAAGATCTTATTTATTTATTTGACAGACAGAGATCACAAGTAGGCAGAGAGGCAGGCAGAGAGAGAGAGAAGGAAGCAGGCTCCCTGCTGAGCAGAGAGCCCGATGTGGGACTCGATCCCAGGACCCTGGGACCATGACCTGAGCCGAAGGTAGAGGCTTAACCCACTGAGCCACCCAGGTGCCCAAGGCTGAAATTTCAATACTGATAGCAAGAGTGAAAGTGAATTAATATTGAATCCATCTGATTTAGCTGACTATGACTGGCAGTAGTTTTATGATGCTCATTCTTAGGAGTACAGAGTTCTAAAGAAATTCACCGGATGGCTTTGTTGGCGATTCTCTTCCCCCAAGATGGCCAAGCAGAGAGTTTTATTCATACCATGGTTCATACCATACGGTTCATATGGTTCATACCATACAAAGGGGATAGGTTTTAGCTTCAAGCACTTCTGGGTTCCAGCCTTGATCAAATTACTTTTCTACATATGTATTATAACAGGGATACTTTTTTTTTTTGTCAAAAATGTTCAGTTGTATTCTCATATGTTATAAATCCTCTGGCCTGCAGGCCTTCTCACTCTAGAAGCAGTGGATTTCAGAGCTTTGGGGGAAAAGCCGAGTGCCTTCCTACAACAGAGTTGTTGCTTAGTTTTGACTTAAAAATCAGATATTTGTTTGAGTCCGTAGAAAGTTATAAGCTTCAAAGCTGGTTTTGTGGAGGAAGAATGTATCCTCATTAGGACTTGGTTTGGCTGAGTGTAACCCAAACCTGGCTACTGAGACTGAACCCATTTTTGTTCGTTCGTTCGTTTTGTTTTGTTTTTGTTTTTGTTCTTCCGCATAACAACAAATCCAGAGTTAATGCGGTGGCACCATCCTGTGGTTGGGGACCCTGTGGTGGGTGGTTCTGTGTGTCCGCTTGGCTAGGCTCTGATCCCCGGTTGTTCACTCACACGCTAATCTTGTGTATTAGGTATTTTGTAGACGTGATTAGAGTCTATAATCAGTTTACTTTAAGTAAGGAAGATTATCCTCCATAATCGGGGTGGGCCTGATTCAGTCCTTTGAAAGACTTTAAGAGAAGAACGGAGTCTTCCCTGAGGGAACAGAAATTTCACCTGTGGATCACAGCTTATTCAGGTGCCGGTGTCCCAGTCCGCCCTTCCTGATGGGCTGCCTTACTGGGTGCAGACTTGCCTAGACAGCCCCCACAATCACATAAGGCAACCCTTTGCCACCCCACCCCCACCTCTTACCCCCAACTCCACCTTCCCAGCGGTTCTGATGGTCTCATGGAACCAGGCCTGACACAGACCCAGGCTCCCGGCAGCTTCCTGTTACCCTTCCTCAGAGCTTGCAAGCTGGTTACCGCACTGCTAGGCATCATCTCTGCATTCCTGGCAGGAGGAAGGGGGAAAGACAAAGGATAGACATCAAAAACAAACACGAGTTAACTGGTTTTTTTGTTTTGTTTTGTACTTATTTGTTTGCTTATTTATTTATTTATTGGTTTTTGTTTTGTTTTTAAAGGAGAACCGTACTCCTGGCTCATTGGCGAGGACTTGGCCGCATGGCCAGCCCTGGCAACCCTCGGATCTGGGGAGGAGAGCACTTTTAACCGGCACATGATGCCTCCAAACAAAAGCGGGGATCTATAGTCAGGAAGAACAGGGGGATTGGTATTGAGTTGGCAACAACAGAGAGGATTTTCTAAATTCCTTTATCATATGAAGAATCAAACATCTTAAATCACGGTTTCTTCCCTAATTGTAGAAAAGTTACTCCTTCCACCTGTGGCAACCAGGCCCATAGGCTTGCTGCCTTAACGTGGAAGAACACATGTGCAGGAAATGAGAGCCCTGGGGCCTCTGCCTCCAGCTGGAGAGACTCTGGGAAGGAGACATGTGGCCGAGACGGGAGAGACAGGCTGATTGTGCCCCTGACCTCTCTTTGCATCTCAGCCCAGAGTGGGGAGCGGTAGTAGGTGTTAGGTGAGTGATACCGGGGGGAAAAAGGCACTCCTCCTGGCTTATGGGTGCACAATTACAGAGGCAGATGGAGGACCAGAACTTGGCTCTTCCAAACCACCTGTCCTTCCTGTGTGGTACGATCAGGTGACTCATATTTCCCAGTGGCCCCTGGGGAGGCATGGAAAGTCACTGAGTTAAGAGTCAGCAAGCTTGTCACAGGACCTGCAGTAGCAAGGGGAAGAGCCGGGGGCAGGACAGGGACAATGGCACACACTGGAGGAGAGGCCTCGGCAAAATCTGAGGTGTCAGAGAGAAGGCTGAGCAGTTAGCAGGCCCTCCAGGGCCTTGAGGAGCTGAAGGGTGTAGGGGAGAGAGAGACCTAGAGTTGCCACCGTTGGCAGCAGAGGACAGGGCAAGTGTCCAAGCACAGGAAATGTTGCTAGTAGCCATAGGGAGCAGCTCTGAATGGCCCCTCCGTAGAAGAGGCCAGTTACCCCGGAGGTACAGCCTCATTCCACACTGCTGGTCTTCCATCTTGGCCTGCAGGATGGAGGAGGCATCCAGGACCGCATCCCGCCCCCCAACAGACTGTCACATCTTCTACACCCAGTACTCCCACTCCTGTCATCCATGTTTGCTACTGTATTACCTCATGTCCTATCTTTCAAAGCAGATCACAATACTGTTTATGCATTTTTATTTGTTTATCTTACATCTCTAGAAGGCCAAAAGCCATAGCCAATTTCTTTAGAATGCAGGTTCATGGTGGACATTTATAAATATTAAATTAAATTAATTAATTAATGACGTTATTCCTTCCTTGGGCTTGTACTAGCTTTCCAACACCCAGTGTGGCCAATCATATAGGAGTATATTTTTATAAAGGGAAAATAGTTTATTAAACATATTTCTCTCTGCAATTACTATCATTAATATAATTTGCTAATTTCATTTTACTTTTCAAATCTAGTGGATCATTAGCATTTATTTTTTTATTTTTTTAAAAGATTTTATTTATTTATTTGACAGAGATCACAAGTAGGCAGAGAGGCAGGCAGAGAGAGAGGGGGAAGCAGGCTCCCTGCTGAGCAGAGAGACCAATGTGGGACTCTAGCCTAGGACCCCGGGATCATGACCTGAGCCGAAGGCAGAGGCTTTAACCCATTGAGCCACCCAGGTGCCCCTGATCATTAGCACTTAAATAAACACCACTTTTAAATTATTTATGAATCAGGGCTCAAATATATGATTTGGTCTTTTTAAAAAAAAATTATTTATTTATTTGTCAGAGAGAGCGAGAGCGCGTGCACACAACAAGCAGGGGGAGCAGCAGAGGGGGAAGCAGGCTCCCCACTGAGCAAGGAGCCTGGTGTAGGACTCCGTCCCAGAGCCCTGGCTGTGATCACGACCTGAGCAAAGGCAGATGTATAACTGATTGAACCACCTGGGCATCCCTGGGATTTAGTCTTAAAGTACAATGCCTAGATTTTATTATAAAACAAATTCCAAAAATACCACCTCCAAAATTCCATGTCTTAACCTTGTTTTCACTGTGGTATGTTTTCCAAAGTCTTTCTTTAATCTCAGTGTTTTAGGTAAGTAAAGTCTCCTCTCATCCAGGGGCCATTGTAGCTTGTAAGAAAGAAGGCCCAGAATGGCTTTCTGGAGTGTTTCCTCCAAAGAATGTGTGTGTTTGTGTGTGTATATGCATGCTATGTTTTATATACGTATACACTCACACATATTTGCATGTATGTTTTATGTACATATAGGCTGGCATCTGTATTCATTGATGACATTTTTTTATTATATATTTGGAATATACTACTACATGAAGGAGAAATCATAGTCATCAATTCAAACCCAGAAGGTTCCTAAAAACCATCACTCCAACTCTCTTGTATTACAGCTGAGACAACTAAAGCCCAGAGAGGTCAAGGGACTTTGTGAAGACTTTGTCAATATCAGATCTCTGCTTTGCCTGCAGAGCTCCTGACTTTTGGTTGAGAGTCCTCTGCAGGATCCTGTCTGCCTTCAATAAACGTGTTTTGGTCTGGCTGGGGACTGAGTCCCTGTGACCAGCCTAGACGTACACCACTCTTGTTACAGCTCACGATGAGAAGACCACAATTTTTGAACTCTTTCAGTGAGGGGGCTCATTTACTCATTTAGCACCTCCTCTGTTCGTAGGAGACTCTTTGCCCTACTTTCCTCTAAACTTCACTGTTAATATGGCAGGAAATTGGAAAAAGGTTCTCAGGCCAAAAATGCTGTGCCGAAACTATGAAGGCAGAGCCGCGATCAAAGGGTGTCTGTGGAAGAGAAGGAGCAGGACAGAGGCAGGAGAATGGAGAGGGGAGGGCAGACTTCAGGATGGAGAAACAGGAAGACAGAGATGATGGAAGAACCAGGGCAGAGGAAGAGGCTCCAAGGAAGAGAAGAGCAGAGAGGAGCAGAGAGGCACAACGTGGGGAAGGCACACGAAGACCCAGGAGACAAGAGCCGGGAGGAACGGAGAAGGGGAAGTGAAGGCGGACACATAAAAGATACCCAAAACTCAGAATACATAGAATAAGCTTATTTTAAAATAGTATATTATCTACTTTTTCCAGTAGGGAAATATATATATTCAATATACTTTTCTTCAGTCTCCAGACACCTTCTTAGTTGAAGTATCTCCATACTTACACATTGGGTCCAGTTGTTAATCCAAAAGTTCAAATAAGCATACTGTTTTCCTTGTATTTCCAGACTTTCTGTAGTTTGCTGGCACCCGGGAAAGAGAGAAGAACAGTAGTGGGGATGGGGGAATGGAGGGGAACAAGGTAGAGAGGCATATTCTGAAACTTAGGCAAAGAAAGCAAAAATGAGCCTCTTCTGTGCTAAGACTGAGGCCTATACAACAGAGTTGCAGCCAGTGCTCCGCCATGAGGAAGGCCGGAGGCCCAGCCTGGGGGGAGGCCCGGAAGAGCAATGGCCAAATGGCCTCCCTGGGTGAGGGTTTTAAGGCAGAGGTGGCTTTGGATTGGGAGGTAGTTCTCTTCTAACAAACAGATCCCAGGAGTTCTTCTCAATGCATGAATCTGAAAAAAGGATGGGGGAATCTTTCTCTCTCTCTTTCTTTTGTTTTATATTGCAAGCTCAGATGTTATGGACTGAATTCTGACTCTTAAATTTCATATGTTAGAGCCCTGACCCCCACTTGTGACTGTGTTTGGAGATAGAGCCTCCCCCAGGTAATTAAGGTTAGATGAGGTCATAAAGGAGGGTTCGTAGTCCACTATGATTGATGTCCTCGTAAGAAGAGGAAGAGACACACAGATCTCTCTCTCTGTACTAATACAGGGGAAAGCTGTGTGAGGACAGAGCCAGAAGACAGCCACCTGAGGGCCGGGAGGAGAGTCTCACCAGAAACTGAACCTTCCAGCACCTTGATGCAGGACCTCTAGCTTCTAAAACTGTAAGAAAACAATTTTCTGTTGCTTAAGCCACCCAGTATATGGTATTTTGTTAAGGCAGTCCAAGCTAACCATACAGAAGGAATGGAGTTTCATTATGATTTGTCAAATAACCTTTATTTATAGGCACTGCAGTTTACATCCAGACCTGGAAAATAGTAGTTCTCAATAAATGTGTGTTGAAGAAAACCAATAGGTAGCTGTTTTTAAGCAGTTTATACTAAACTAACAATAATGCAATAGTACCGCATTGATGATGTATGAGATAATGGTAAGATATGCAAATGTTAGTTAATTTTGCATTTGAACCTCTTAGCAACTCAACAGATAAATATATCTTACACTTGATTTTATAGATGGGAAAATAGTTGTACCCTTTAGAGCTTTGGTTTCCATCCCTTCTCTGGTGTGTCAGGGCCATACTCAAACCCATCTGTTCTGACTCCCTCCAGTGATCTCTTCAGCCAGAAATTCTTTGAGAAGAAGTTAAAACTCACTTGTTGGAGTTTATGTTGTTTTTCAGTCTATCTGGAAAATAAAATGTGTTTCTTCAGGGTTCAATGTGATCATAGCCAGAAATTTTTGGCAACGATTTTTAGCATCACAATATGTTCTGGTCTATAATGGGTTGAAGGGGTGGGGGAAGCATGACATTCATTCATAATGCATGGAGAGTGGTCAGGGAGAGCTAGAGGAGGAGAAACAAAGCCTCTTTGGAAACAGGGACACCATGGGAACCACTGGAAGTTGCATTGAATAGGGAGGAGGATTGTCAGAATCCTGGAACTTGACAGAAGTCCAATCCTGGAGCTTTGAGGCAGGATAATTTAGAATTTCATGGCAAGAAGAATAGAAAATGACATCTGATACGGGAAAATGTCTCTGACCTGGACAATAAAATAAAATTAGCTTATACTGCATGTCAGGAATGTAGGGTTTTAAAGAAAGGGACTTTTGGCAACAATTAGTGATTTAGTTTTATGGAAAGGGAAAATTAACCATTAACATGATAGAAATTCTTCTCTCTTTGACTCCTGAGTAGACAATTTCAAGATAGATTTATGAAGAACCTGTCTACCACAGTGATGACCCAATCAGCAATGCATCCTTGTGTTGACTCTCTCTCCGTTCTTCTCCTCCTCCTCTATCTCTCTCTTTTTCCACTTTTCTCCTGCCCCTCATCCCTCCTTTCTAGAATTACTTCCTAAGTAAACCTACCTGCATACAAGATTTGGTCTTGGCTTTTGCCTTTGGGGGAACCCAGGCTAAGGGAGCTGGTTATGGTAGATCTCCTAAAATGTAGACCTTCAGGATGAATTTTGGGGCTCAATCAGCAGAATCTGATGGATTAGAGCCTCTAGTTCCCATGCATAGGTGGGGGAAGGCACTTCTACCATGCGACACAGTAATATTTCCACTAACTTCAAACTGAACTTCAAATTTCAAACTGTTGGAGACTGGAAACACCCTACTGGCCCCTTTGGGCTCCTCTATCATTGGACCAACAGGCAAAGAAGAGAGTTGCTATACTGGTGGGGGTAATGTACCCTAATTACCAAGAGGAGTTAGAGTTGCTGCAGCAGAACGGAGGCAGGGCTGAGTTTGTCAGGAACCAAGGGATCCATCTGCCATGCACAAAGGTAATGGTGAGCTGACAACCAAAATAAACCATGCATGGGAGCAGCAGAGGCCTTCGCTCTCTTAGGGATGATGTCCTGAGACAGTTCACCAGGAAAGTAGCCTCGATCAGCTGAAATATTGGCTGGGAGTGAAGGAAATCTGTGGAGGGTGTTGGGGGAAGGGAGGTGATGAATACTAATTAGAGCTTGGGACAGCTGTGACTATGAAGACCTTAGCTTTTTTCACTTGCAGAAGAGCAGTTAGCTACCTCCTTGAAGGTTATGAACTTAATGGAACGCCTGAGCAAATCTGAACAATGCCAAGGATGGACTGTTACCAGATACCTCTTGTGAGACACTTCAGGTCCTTTCAGCAGGACTTACTTCAGGTGCTGCTGTGACCAGTTCAATCAATGGGGAGTGGTATTATTTTGACTGGCAAAGCCAAGAAAGGTCTGTGTCTGAATGAATTAATTCCCATGAGGTTATGCTTGTCCAATAGGATGGAGAGCCAGTGAATACAAATTCTTCCTTCACTCACACCCCTGGGAGCAGAGCTCTGAGATGCATTTTAGAGGGCTCCTTAGGAGTCCTGGCAGGATCAAGTGTCCTCTCCATAGCAGTGACAGGATCAATAATCATGCATCTTATTAATCTTCTCCCTGTGTGTTTCATTTGCCCTGATCCTAACTCTGACTTGCAGGAATCACTTCTCAAATGAACTATTTGCGCACTACCTCTTGTTTTAGTATCTACTTTTGGGGGGAATTCAGGCTAAGACAATGTAGTTCTGAAACTATTTTCTAGTTGTATCAGGTAATTAATCTTAGAAATACTGTTTTAAGTAAATAATATATTATTAGATTTTTAAAATTTGTTTCAGTGAATTGGAGACTGTCTGCCTTTTAATTGTGGGACTTGGAATTATTCACATTTATTATTGCACCTATAGTTTTCAAAAAATTATTAAAAAATATTCTTTCCTAGAAAGACAACTATCATATGATCTCCCTGAGATGAGGAAGTGGAGATGCAACATGGGAAGTTTGGGGGGAAGGAAAAGAATAAATGAAACAAGATGGGATCGGGAGGGAGACAAACCATAAGTGACTCTTAATCTCATAAAACAAACTGAGGGTTGCTGGGGGGAGGGGGGTCTGGAGAGGGGTGTGGGGTAATGGACATTGGGGAGGGTATGTGCTATGGTGAGTGCTGTGAAGTGTGTAAACCTGGTGATTCACAGACCTGTACCCCTGGGGATAAAAATACATTATATGTTTATAAAAAAATAAAAAATAGAAGCTTTGAAGCAAAAAAAAATATTTTTTAAAGTTAAAAAAAAAAATTCTTTCCTGCAGTCTATTCTTATCATCAGAATTTTGCCTTCCTGTGACTGCTTCCCAGAATGATGATATTTGTGAATTCTCAGGAAGGGTGCTAATCAGATAGCTAATGCCAAGATGAGTAAGGAATCTTTTATAATCTTTTATAGCTGCTATGTATTGTGTTTTTTTTTTCTAATCCATCGCTTACTTTCTAAATTATTATTTTTTTAAATTATTGGTCTTATATTTTAATGTTTAATAATAGGCATGGTTAAATAGATTAAACTTTATGTATTAAATAAATACTAACTCTTAAAACTGTGATTATAACCAGAAAGGTATATTTACGGTATAACATTCCATGAGAAAAGAGGATATGAGACTCTATTAGGTTGAAAACAATAACAGTGAAAAAAGACTGACAGCAGCTTTTCCAAGATGGTAACAGAATATTCTAATCTTGGGCTCAAGGACAAAAATATTTTAAAAATCTTATCTAATGCCATCATATTCCTTAAAAATATTTTTTAGAAAAGATGGAAGTTAAATACATGCCACTTTTGGTGTTGAATGAGCTGATGTGATCTGGATCTTGTTGTGCCTGTCCTTTCCATGCAAAACATAGGGTTTTGTTCTTTCATTTGGAGAAAGTCACACTTTATTAATAATAACAACCCAATCTCTTGAGGGATTGCTGAGCAAAGGCACAGGGCTTTGGAATGCTGGGCTCTCTCCCTGCTTTCAGGATATTTGGAGAACATTTTCCTGGAAGCGTTCTTTCAATGGTCTCCTCAAACACATGTAACTTACTGGAGCTTAAAGACTTACATTTGTAAAAGCCATTAGTGTCGATTAATGTAGACAAATGATTGAAATTGGGACATTGGGAGGTGCAACTCCACACCTTGTACTATTTACGGGCAGGAAATGAAGAACAATTAGGTTGGTGAGGCTGGAAAACACCCCCCCAGCCCTGCCTGCATGGGGTCAGCTTCGGGAAAGCTCGGGGGGTATATAATGGGTGAAGGGCTGGAGCTCGGGCAGCCCCTGATGGGAGCGACAGACGGCAGGGTTGGCCAAAGCATTTCTCAGCTCAGCTCCCCTGTGTTTCACATTTCTGATAATGATGATGACAACTTAGATTGGGGCTCTTAAAACTACCTTGGAAATACACTCACTCAGTTGTTGATTCACTCAATTTTTTTTTTCAATCAGTAAATATTCTGTGAGCATTAGTCTATTCAAGGGATCTCAGTGGTGAATGGGGCATAATCACGGCCTTTACAGAGGTGATGGTCTAGGGAATTTTCAGAGTGCGACAGTGCATGGAAGCTGTAGAGGCTCAAGGGAGAGACTTAAATCTAGTCTTAGATATGGGAGGCTTTTCAGAGGAGATGAGGTAAAGGTAAAACCTGATGGATGAACATAAGACTTTATTTAGGAAACTGGAAAACTGGGGCGCCTGGATGGCTCAGCAGGTTAAATGTCTGCCTTCGGCTCAGGTCATGATCCTAGGGTCCTGGGATTGAGTCCTGTATCAGGCTTCCAGCTGAGCAGGGAGCCTGTTTCTCCCTCTCACTCTGCTGCTCCCCTTGCTTGTGTGTGCTCTCACTCTCTCTCTTGCTTTCTGTCAAATGAATAAATAAAATCTTTGAAAAAAATGAATAAAACCTGGAAAACTGGTATCAAGAGTTGAAGCACAAAAAAATAAAGAGGAAGCTAATTCATGGCTTGGGCATGTTTAGTTCTAAGGGCAAAGTAATAAAAATGGATGTTTCTGATGGGAATTGGCCCATTTATATACCCAATACTTCTTGAATTTAAAAAAAATTGATTGAAATATTTGAGAACAATTATATTTCATACTGTCTGCTTAGGTCGGCTAGAAAAATGGATGGTTTTTTAATTTTCTTAAAATTCACTCACATATAGACTTATCAAATTACTCCAAGACACTTTGCTTAGCCCTAAGGGGCACACAGCAAATTCTACAATGCCCCTGTGCTTCAGAGACTCTCAGCTTGATGGATAAGGCTGCAATCAGGATGAGAGTAGAATTTCTTAAATTGTGCTCTGGGAGATAAGAGAGTAAGACATTCCTTCTGGTTTGGTATACAGGGTACAGTATGGCTGAGAGAGATTGGAGCAGACCTACTAAGGAGATAAAATATTGAGGAAGGCCTTAAAATGGAGGTGGTAGGGGGCTCCTTCTTAATAAGCAAGCATTCATGTAGCATGATACTATATTGCAATGCCACATTTGGAGTCTGACTTTGACACTGTGATGGAGGGCCATGTCTGCTGTTGGGTTTTTCTTCCTCCAGGTTTTATCTGTTCCAATACCCATTTTCTTATCAGTCAGCTAATGTGAATGATTGCCCAGTTTACCATTTAAAATTGGGTTTGGACTGGAAAATTTGATAACTCGACTCCCTGAAGCATATGGTAGATTAGGTAACACGTCAAAATATTCTTAGCAAGGGTGTAACACAGGCATCACTTGTTCAAGAGCACAGAACGCAGCTAAGAGAAGTGGCTAAGCCCAGGATAACAGGGGAATCAGGGCCCCAGTGATGCACCTGAGACTTTTTTTTTAAGTTGGGCAAGGTATTACTCAGCCCCATTGGCTTATGGCCAGGTAGCAATAGGTGTTCAGAGTTAATAGATCTTCTGATTTTCTAAGAGGAGGTAGGAATCTACATTGTGTGTGTGTGTGCATGTATAATCTAAGACATTTTAAATTTTGGCTATAAATCACTGCTTCAGAATATACTATATGATGCAATTACAGTTACAATCATCTGCAGATTGTATCCTACCTATACGCCAGCCATTTGTAGCTGCTGGCCCATTGGTAATAACTAAACTAAACAAGCCCATTCCTGAGGACCATATTCATATCACCCATTTAATTCTCACCACAGGCCCTTGGAAGCAGGGATAGTGATGATGATAATGCTCATTTACAAATAGAGAAATGAGATACAGAGGAGTTAAGGAACTTCCCAAGAACACCCAGCTAGCCAAATAGCAGAGTCAGCATTCAAGCAGTCTGGCTTCGGAATTTGTGTTCATGAATGTCACACTATACTATTTCTCAAAATGAATGCCTTTTATATAGGGACAATGATTTGAGGTGCTCAGGGAACTTTTCACTGGTCTTAATTTTGTTTCACATGGTAGGGGTGTGAGGATCAAAGTTTAGAGATGCCACTGAATCCATGAAGTACCTTACTTATTCTGAGTTAATTTTTCAGCAGCACCGAACTACAGTGTCACAGTCAAAGGCTCTGGAAGCACAGACTAAATTTTGAAGTCTTCCTCTTCCTCTCATTGGCTGACCACGTCTTGGTTTCCTTAGTTGAATAAGGAGGATGATGAAAAATACCCTGCAGGGTTATTACAAGGACTAGAAACAATACATGAAAAATATGTGGCTCAAAATAAGTGCTTGTTAAATTAAAGGCATTAGGAAGATGATGATAATTTTTGGTAAGGCATTTAACTAGTAAATTTACAGTATCATGTTGCAGGGAATTGAATATTAATCCCATGTAATTTTTGTCATAAGAAAATAGAGGGGTCAAGTAGTTAAGTAGAGGAGATGAGACATTTTTATAACTTTTGATAATTTAATGTAAGAGAACAGAAAGAAGTACACAGCTGAGGGTGATCTAAGAGGGAGAGATTAATATCCACTGGAGGAGATAAGTGAAGACTTCTTGGAGGAAGTGGTGTTTGAGCTCATTTTTTAAAAGGTGACAAAGCTTTGGGCCAGTTGGTTAGCCCTCTTTGAGGTAAGGGAGTCACAGATGATGGTGATAGCATAGTAGAGGTACCAAGATGAGATATATTGGTGCTCTGAATGTGGAAATACTAATTGGCTGACTGGAAGTGGAGAGCAGGATATGTGGAAGGCAGTGGCTGTAGATACTTCTGTAGGGCCATTCTTCAGGTTTAACCGACAGGTAGGAGTGTTGTTTCTCCCTGACTAGACTAGAGAAGGTCTGTGCATGCATATTCTCTAGGCTGTAAAAGGGAAACAGAAGGGACAGCTGGCAAACATGCAAAATCAAGAGAAGGAACTTAATTTCCTGTCCAGTCAAGGTTTTGACTTGTAGAGAAGGAATTCCAGTTGGAAACCCAGATGTCCTCATATAAAAGGAGAGGAAAGATGTATGGAATCAGAAGTCTATAAAACAAATTGAAAATTGGGAGTTATGGAGGTATCTATTCAAAAGTACCATTTGAAATCAATCGGCTCACCCTAAACCTTTAAGATTTTCTTATGTGCAGAATGGAATGTTCATCTGGAAAGTACTCTCTTCACAGCAAAGACTGTATTCCAACCAGAAAGGCAGTGTTCAATGGTAGGGAAAAATCTTGCTGCAGAGTCATTCACCCTGGGGTCCAAAGTCTGGGTTTTTCTTGACTAGCAGTAAGAACTCAACAAGTCATCCATCTCTCAGCTCCCATCTCTATATCTACAAAATAAAAATAATAATAGTTACTGTTTTTAATTATATAATAATCAAACATTTGATGAAGAGATGTTTATATAAGATTTGTTTGTAGTAATGCTGGTGTAGTATTTATTGCCTGCAGTATGGTTTAAAGTCCTTGTCCCTTCTCATCATTGCATAGTCTTCACTTGGGGTCAATGACTGATAGAACATCCTGACATATGTCCTTCACCCCTTACCAAATACCTCCAGGCTGCATCTCAACTCTGCATCCTTTCAATGTATCCTTTCAAATTCCACCCAACTACCATTAAGGGTAGGCACATCTAGGCAAAACATCCTGGTGCAGGAGAAAGACAATGGATTTGGAGTCAGACTTTGTGGATTTTTAATGTTGGCTCTACCAGTAACTGAATGAGTGGACTTGGGTACATTACTTCACCTTTTTGAGCCTTAAGTCCCTCATCTGAAAATAGGGGTGAGGAAATGAGACAACCTGTATAAAACTTTTAGTACAGTCTGGGTACTTAGTGTGTGATGATACGGGAAGAAAACCAAGCAATCCTTGGCCATCAAGAGTGCTGAACACTGGCTGACTCAGGGTACCAGGAGGTGGTGGAGGAAGGCCATAGCTTCAGTAGCAGATGGTGACAATCCTCTTGTGCCCTTACTGACAATGTAAGAAGATTTGTTTTTCCCATGACCTGCATATATTCAAGCCAGACAGGCATTCCCACCTAGAGACCAGAACTATTTACTCTTCTCCAACAGTCTCCTATGCTTTTCATATTTGTACTTTTGCCTAGTATGTGGCCCCTACCTAAGATTCTTCCCTTCTATGTTGGATGGTCCCCTCTCTTCTGCTAGATACCAGAGCTGTAAATTGAGTCTTATTTTAATTATGACCCCTATGCTCTTCCCTTATCACCCAATTCAATGTCATGTATGTGATAAATTCTCAGGACTTTTTTCCTTAGGGAATGGATAAGAAAAGAGATATAAAGATCTGGAGGATAACTGACATACTCTTCCTAGTCTAAGACTGACATTTCCTAAACTTGAGATCTATAAATTACAGATGCATTTCTATGAACCACTTGACTATGTAGGTGAAATGTTGTACAAAATCTGAATATTCATTTTTTCTAGACAGAGTATTCATAGCTTTTATCATATTTTCAAAGCAGAACATGATGCACAAAATGCTTAGAATCTACCCTTTTATTTTATGAATGAAGCCCCCCAAAAGGTACATATTTTGGCTAAAGTAATATATTACCAAGATAACAGTGGAAGGAGAAACAAGGCTTACTGGTTTTCCTCCCAGAACTCTTGACAAGTGTATGAGTGTATTCTCATTCATTCACTTTTTTTAAATAGAACATAACTTGTATTAAGCATGCATTAACGGTTTTGGCAGATACTATCTCCATTTCACAGAGAAGAAAACAGAAGTTTCAAGAGAAATTTTCTAGGGGCATATTACTGATAACTGGCCCACAGAGCTTTAAACTCAACCTTGTTCAACTCCAAAACTCAGGTTGTTTTTTCTTTTTTTGTTTTTTATATATTGTGTGCCCAGAATAAAGAATTGTTTCTTAGTAGATGAAATTCCATTTTAGAATTTCCAAATTTGCACTTCTCTTATGTTGTTTGTATTAGATCGATTTTAGTGGTAAACAAATTAATCTGGGGAGTGGGAGAATCATTTTGTGGTTAGCATATATGTTAATTTTGATTATGCTTCCATTTTTTTTCCAAATGGAAGTACCAACATTTTTTTTTTAAGATTTTATTTATTTATTTATTTGACAGACAGAGATCACAAGTAGGCAGAGAGGCAGGCAGAGAGAGAGGGAGGAAGCAGCTCCCTGCTGAGCAGAGAGCCCGATGTGGGGCTCAATCCCAGGACTCTGGGATCATGACCTGAGCCGAAGGCAGAGGCTTAACCCACTGAGCCACCCAGGCGCCCAGTACCAACATTTTTAATATGATTTTAACATCTTAATACTCTGCACTGTCCACTGTTGCAGCTGTGCGCTTAGACATTGGACTAAATAGACAAATACCCTTGCCTTCATAGACCTTACATTCTAGAAGAAATAGTAAATGAAGAGTCAAAACCATCCTATATCAGAAAGTGCTTAGTGTCATAGAGAAAACAGTGGCAGGGAAGGGGAGGAGATACTCAGGTTTAAATAGTACAGCCAGAGAAGGTCTCTCTGGAATGGAGACTTTCGACCTGTCAATAAATTACAGGCAGTTCTTGTAATTTGTAAATTTACATTCTAGAAAGTCACCACAAGTGCCAGATTAGCAAACAGTGAGCCATTGCTCCCAGGGGAAATACAGGGTTAAGTTTCTGTGAGCCTCTGTTCACAAAACCTTGGTCAACATATGAGTTTGTAATCTTACTATAAGTTCGGTTCTGTGTAAAGACATCTTCACATATATTGTCGAATCATTAACATTGAACTCGCGCTCAACAGCGTTATAACTCACACCTGACTATTCACCTGTTCATTCTTTCCATAAGCATGCCGTGGCTCTCCTGCCCTTAGGAACACTGGACAGTGCTCTGGCACTCTTTTCAACAGTGAAATCACCAACAGAAAGCACACAGTTGTGGAAAACATGGCACCATTAGGCCACATTAGCAAGCAGGCAAATTTGCAAATGCGGGCTCTACAAATAAGGAGGATGGACTGCCCTTGGCTTGCTGGGAAATGAGGAGGTTTCTTGGAAGACTGGTTGACTCCCACACATTTCCTAACTCTCTGCTCAGTGCTCTTCAGTGGTTTAAATTCTGTGCTTATTCTGAACGTTGCTTCCCCATGTGCTGTGGTGTAACACTTTTCTCCAAATCCACTCAAATGCTACTGAGTGGGAAAAAGGAAAGAATGAGAAAAACCAGACGCAGAAGCTGAGAAACTTTTCCATTCAGGAGTTTTGTTCAAGCAGACAGCCTGCCTGTGTTTCTAAGTTGAGAGGCCCAATCCTAGCCACTGTGCAGGGGTAATTTGTGACTCCTTTCCATCCTAATTAATCCCTGCCCCGCTCACCTCAACTCCTCGACGGCCCTCCCCCAGGAATATGGTCCAAAAACATTGCAGAGTTTCTTTTCTGATTTGTGACTTGTCTCAAAGAGCATAATGCCTCTAATTAGGTGATTTGAATCAGAAAGTTAAGAGCAATTTTATGTTGCCTTTAAACCAGAATTTTCCCCCACTCTGGGCAACACGATTCCAATTTTTTTAATGAAAATCATTGGAAACAGGAAATTTTGAGAAAGGCAGTGAGTTATGGAAAACAGGACTCAGCAAAGCAGCTTGGCCATGCTATAGGAAGCCCTTGAGTGGAGTGATTGTATCTATGTCCGGGACTGGGGAGGGGGAGAAACTCAGGGCCTAGACCCGGCTCTACTCCTACTCCCTGTGTGACCTCAGGCATAGACCCGGCTCTACTCCTACTCCCTGTGTGACCTCAGACAAGTTTCTCCCTCTCTGTGCTTCCATTTCTTTTCTTTTTTTTTTTTTTTAATTTTTTTATTTCTTTTCAGCGTAACAGAGTTCAGTTTTACACCACACCCAGTGCTCCATGCAATGCGTGCCCTCCACAATACCCACCACCTGGCTCCCCCAACCTCCCACCCCCCCTTCAAAACCCTCAGGTTGTTTTTCAGAGTCCATAGTCTCTCATGGTTCATCTCCCCCCCCAGTTTCCCTCAACTCCCTTCTCCTCTCCATCTCCCCATGTCCTCCCTGTTATTTGTGCTTCCATTTCTTAACTGGGAGGTGGGATACTCTACAGGGTAACTCCCAACCCTAGCATTCTGGGATACTGGAAAGGTAAAATAAATCTAATAGTACTCTTTATCTTTCTGTATCTAATCATTTATCAGAAAAGTATTTTGAAGTATATTATAGTGCCTATTTTAGTTCTAAGAAAATCTTGTGTAGACTAAAAAATGTAGAGTGCTTTAGAGTTCTTTGAATTTTAGAATTTGTAGTTTTGAAATCACTGTCGATGTATACTGAATGTCTGTACTTACACAGCCATGGGGTTCTTTGTAAGAAAGTGTACATTTCTTAGTCCAAGAGCTTGTATGATCCAACTCTCCAGCCCACCAGTTCAGACTCATTTCTCCTCATCCCCCACTCTTACCTTCTACCATTATTTACCCTACATCAAACCCCAAAAAATTTCTTCGGTTCCTTCTCCATATAGGGCCTCCTCACCTTTTCTCTCTTTTTGGAAAACCCATTCTCCCATTTGTTCTTTTAGGAGGTCCTTATCTCTTTGGGGTTTAAGATTCTGCTCCTATCTATGATGTGAAGCCTTTCAGGACTTTGCCAGGTCTGTCTGACTTTCCCTATCCCATACCAATGGGAGAGTTCAGCAAAGTGCTGATAATCCTGATAAATGTATTTATTTATCCACTCATCTTCTTTTCTAAACTGGGAGCCTCTGACCCACTGATGTGTCTGCTTCCCTAATACCCAGAGAGGTGTTTGACACCTGGTACTCAGCAATATTTGATGAGGGAAGAATGAAGGAAGAAATCCAAAATAAAAAACACATGTGGAAAGTTTAAGCGTGATTACCCCAAATTACAGGGTCAAACCCTACTTCACATTAGCCATGGGCACCATGAAGAATGTGGGCTTAGGGACGCCTGGGTGGCTCAGTTGGTTAAGCGGCTGCCTTCGGCTCGGGTCATGATCCCAGCATCCTGGGATCGAGTCCCACATGGGGCTCCTTGCTTGGCGGGGAGCCTGCTTCTCCCTCTGCCTCTGCCTGCCACTCTGTCTGCCTGTGCTTGCTCTCTCGCTCTCTCTCTCTCTCTGACAAATAAATAAATAAAATCTTTAAAAAAAAAAAAGAAAAAGAATGTGGGCTTAGTATTGCTAGATGTTTCTATTTTTCAGGAAAAGCAAAAATAAGCAAATAAAGATCTCTGAATTTTTACATAAGATATCACAATTTTTAATGTTTGCAATCAATTGAAAATCATTTAAAATCACTCTGGCAAATATAAACTTCCAGGTATACAACTTTTGACCCAAGATAAAAATCCACATTCCTTGGTGTATAATCCAAACTGGTGCTTTTCAAACTGGTATCTGCATTCCTATATTCTCAAATTTATTGTTACCCACTCTTGGCAATCACTTTTAGTTCCTATCTTTCTTTGATAACATCTCATGCTTATATTCTTGTAAGACCATTGCATTTGCTGTTCTTCTTTGGAACTTTGGCCCTTATATGGGCCTTTCTTTCATTCTCCAGTTGGAAAAATTGTTTTATATTTCAGTATCAGGTTTCCATGTCTTAGCTATTTCCTATTTCCTTAGCTATTCCTATTATGGACCCTTCTACTCCATAGAAAGAGAGAGTCTTCCCTCTAGGTTTTAGACCTGAGGGTAGACTTCTGTTATCGTTCTTGCCACCATGTATTATAGCCATTTGTTGGTAAGCTCTTCTAGAACATTCTTTTATTTATCTATTTGTTTTTAATGTATTGGCTTTCTCGACTGTGCCAGATACAGTGTTACTGTTAAGGATTCAGATGTGAAATCCATATTGTCTCCATTCCCAAAGAGCTCACAATCTAATAAAAAAAGGGACTATATCTCTGAATTTTTAACATCTTGCAGCAAATTAATAGAGATTCAATAGATTTCATTAACTGAGTCAAATACACAATGCTAACTTTCTGAGCATTTATGAGGAACAGTGCACTCTGAGGGAAGAAAAAATGTCCTCTGGTGTCTTGCAAGACATATGCATATGTCTTGCATATTCTATGAGTACTTGGAAACAAGGATAAGGCATGAATTTTCCCCTGGATTTTTATGATCTGCTTGGGAATATCTATATCTGTGTCTGTACATGAGTGGAACATGATTGCATTCGAAGTCCCATGTAGAAAGTAGATGATATTACATATGTTTAACATAATGAAAGGTAATTATGAGGTGGGGTAGTTAAGAAAGACTTCAGTAAGAACATGGGTTCTGAATTGTGAATTAAAGGATTAATATGATTGGGTTGGGGATTGAGGGAGAGGCATGGAGGAGGTGATGCTTATGAATATAGATGGGGATATAGGAATGGGTAAGAAATTTTTGGAGGTGAGTAAAGAAGAAAGAAAGAAGGGAACTAATGCTTAATGAGCACCTCCTCAAAGCCATGCCTGACTTTACCCATGTCACACACAATTATCTCTTATCCCTCATACATCTAGGCTGTATGTTCCTGGAGACAAGGACCTTTACTATTTGACCACCACTGTATCCCCACACTGAGCACCGTATCTTGCACATTGTAGATACTCATAAATAGTTGCTAATAGAGATTAAGGACACCATAAAGTAGACATCATTGTATCCATTTTACAAATAGGAAGACTACAGTTCAGAGAAAGACAATGACTTGCCCAATGCCCAAGCCAGTCGTTAAACTATGGCCCCTGGACCACATCATCAACATTCTCTAGGAACTTGTTAGAAGGGAAAATTCTTCAGAACTATGGAATTGGAAATCCAGGTGATGGACTCATGAGGAAGTGTGAGATCTACCCATTCTGGATAGAAAGTGGCAGGCTGAGGTTTTCCTGCTTAAAATTCTACACTTGGTCTGTCTGCAGCCAAAGAATTCAAATTTAAGGCTACATTGCCTGAAGTTTGTCTTGTGGGGCATTTTCTAATGTCCTTAATGTTGATAAATATTACTTGACAAAATAAAAACTTCCATGGCCAAAGATGTTTGAGAAACACTGGGTTAAGTCAGGTGAAGCAAGTGTCTTTACTGTAGAGGTTATCTGAGCCCATAAGGCACACTATACCATGAATCTCTAAAAAGGGAATGGAATTTTCCATCTTTTATGAGGCAATGTGGTGTAGTAGTGAGTGTGGGCTTTGGTGTTGGGCCCCTTGTATTCAGATTCTTTATCACTGACTATCTTTGTGACCTCCGACAACTCTGCTCCCCCACCCCCTATTTCTTGGTTTCCTAACCTGTAAGTGGATAATGATAATTGCTCCTTCACGGAGTTTTTATGGAGATATTAAGTAAGATAGTACAAGTAAAACATTTATCATAATGCCTGGTATGTAATTAGTTTGCAATACATATTAGCCATCATAGTTATTCTTAGTGTTGATATTATCAGTGCTTCTACCCTGACAGGAAATCCAAAAACTTCATCTGTGGGACACCCTTGAGCTAGGGAGCAATCTTTGACCCTAGTTTATGCTACACAAACACACTTAAATTTTGGAAGGAAGAAGAGGTAATGAGAGGAGGCAGCCCATTCGGGTGACTGAATTTTCTGGAAAGGAAAAATGAGAGGTGTTTGGTTCCTTTGGGGAAGTTGAGGCAGAGCTTTAATGTTCAGGGTTGGCAGCATGACTCCCCCTTGGCAGGTGGCGGCAGTGGGAGTGGGGATTCAAAGTGTGGTTCCCAGACTGGCACTGGCATCAGAGAAAGAGCTAGTGAGCGAAGCAGGAACTCAGGCCACACTCTAGACCTATAGAATCAGATGTGTACTGACCAGATCCCAAGAGATCTGTGTACACATTACACTTTGAGAAATGCTCACTGGAGTCCTACAGGCCACGTCCATGGAGCAACGAGACACCTTTGCTGGCTGCGTGTTAGCATTGACATTCAGTTCTCAAACGCTCTTTTTGTAAAACTCATTCTGCTCAAATCAGCTAGTATGGCTTCTATTATCTGCAATGGAAGTTTTGACCATATAACCACAGAAATCTTCTTTTTGGGGGGGAGGGGTTAGCCTGTGACACTTTGGAAAGCGCTTTTGTAAAACAACAGGGAATTAAAGGCTGCTTATGTCATGCGTGACCAGATTTTTAAGGGAGGTCATTTTGTTCTCTTGAATCTGTTGCTCATAAAGAAAAAAGGAGCTTTGCATTAGCAAGTGTAAAAAGCCTCAACTGACAGAACTGGCTTGTGTTTAAAACAATCTGGAAATTTTCAGTGGAGGCACTAATTTGTTCCCATGCATTTTGGGTAAACATTTATTTCTCCTTACAGAAACCTTACTTCATATGTGCACATTGTCTCAGTCAGCTATATGAAGACGCTGAGGTCATGTGTTAGAAACTGACCCAAGCCAGTTGGGTTAAGCACACATCTTAGATTTTCTTTGGTAGAAAACAGTAGTTTCAAAGAGTTTGGGTGGGAGAGTTTTAGCTGCTTCCTCAGAACCTTGTTACCAGGTCATTCTCAAAGCTAATCCCAGACCAAATTCTTCCATATGTGCAAACGTTTCTTAAAAAAAAAACAAAAAAAAGAGACTGTCTTTTTTCCACTGTGTATTTTTTCCTGCTTTGTCGAAGATTATTTGACCATAGAGTTGAGGGTCCATATCTGGGCTCTCTACTCTGTTCCACTGGTCTATGTGTCTGTTTTTGTGCCAGTACCATGCTGTCTTGGTGATCACAGCTTTGTAGTAAAGCTTGAAATCAGGTAATGTGATGCCACCAGTTTTATTTTTGTTTTTCAACATTTCCTTAGCAATTCTGGGTCTCTTCTGGTTCCATACAAATTTTAGGATTATTTGCTCCAGCTCTTTGAAAAATACTGATGGAATTTTGATCAGAATGGCATTAAAAGTATAGATTGCTTTAGGTAGTATAGACATTTTAACAATGTTTATTCTTCTGATCCAAGAGCATGGAATGGTCTTCCATCTTTTTGTGTCTTCTTCAATTTCTTGCATGAGTGTTCTGTAGTTCCTTGAGTACAGATCCTTTACCTCTTTGGTTAGGTTTATTCCCAGGTATCTTATGGTTCTTGGTGCTATAGTGAATGGAATCGATTCTCTAATTTCCCTTTCTGTATTTTCATTGTTAGTGTATAAGAAAGTCACTGATTTCTGTATATTGACTTGTATTCTGCCATGTTACTGAATTGTTGTATGAGTTCTAGTAGTTTGGGGGTGGAGTCTTTTGGGTTTTCCATATAAAGTATCATGTCATCTGCGAAGAGAGAGTTTAACTTCTTCATTGCCAATTTGGATACCTTTTTTTTCTTTGTTGTCTGATTGCTGATACTAGGACTTCTAATACTATGTTGAACAAGAGTGGTGACAGTGGGCATCCTTGTCGTGTTCCTGATCTCAACAGGAAGGCTGTGAGCTTCTTCCCATTGAGGATGATGTTTGCTGTGGGTCTTTCATAGATAGATTTTATGAAGTTCAGGAATGTTCCCTCTATCCCTATACTTTGAAGCGTTTTAATCAGGAATGGATGCTGGATTTTGTCAAATGCTTTTTCTGCATCAATTGACAGTCTCTTCAAAAAATGGTGCTGGGAAAATTGGACAGCTCTATGTAGAAGAATGAAACTCGACCATTCTCTTACACCGTACACAAAGATAAACTCAAAATGGATAAAGGACCTCAATGTGAGACAGGAATCCATCAGAATCCTAGAGGAGAACATAGGCAGTAACCTCTTTGATATCAGCCACAGCAACTTCTTTCAAGATATGTCTCCAAAGGCAAAGGAAACAAAAGCGAAAATGAA
>PISX010022738.1:0-15998 GCA_004024625.1 Mellivora capensis
AACTTCTTTCAAGATATGTCACCAAAGGCAAAAGAAACAAAAGCAAAAATGAACTTTTGGGACTTCATCAAGATCAAAAGCTTCTGCACAGCAAAGGAGACAGTCAACAAAACAAAGAGGCAACCCACAGAATGGGAGAAGATATTTGCAAATGACAGTACAGACAAAAGGTTGATATCCAGGATCTATAAAGAACTTCCCAAACTCAACACACGCAAAACAGATAATCATATCAAAACCTGAAATTAACATTGTGGCTCAACTGTATTTCAATTAAAAAAAAAAAAGGAAAGAAAGAAAGAAAATGGGCAGAAGATATGAACAGACACTTCTCCAATGAAGACATCATTAGTTTTTGATGTAGTGTTCAAAGATTCATTAGTATTGAAAGCTTTGAAAATTTTTCCCATGAGTAAAAATAGATATCTCATCTTAGTCTTTGCTACCCTTAAAATTGATGAAGTTGGACATATTTTCAAATGTCTATAAACCTTTTGTTTTCCTCTTCTTTCAATTATTTATTTATTATATATGCCATTTTACTGTCAGTTTGTCATATTATATATATATATCTACATAGATATATATATATGCCATTTTACTTTCAGTTTGTCATGTTATATATATATATAGATGTAAATGTAAAAAGTATATATATATATATATATACATATATAACATGACAAATATATATATAGATATATACCTATATCTATATATATATATCTCCTGGGCATTACTTTTTATATTTTTTTATGTGTGTTGTAAATATTTCTTGTCAATTGACATCTATTTTTATTTATGGTGTCGTTTGACATGCATAAATTTTTCTCTTTTTCTTTTCTTTTTTTTATTTTTTTATGTATAAGGGTTTTTTTGGGGGGTTGAATTTTTTTATTTTTATTTCTTTCCAGCTTAACAGAATTCATAGTTTTTGCCCCACACCCAGTGCTCCATGAAATGCGTGCCCTCCATAATATAAGGTTTTTTTAAAAATTTTATTTATTTGACAGAAAGAGACACAGTGAGAGATGGAACACAAGCAGTGGGAGAGGGAGACAAAGACTGCTGGCCAAACAGGAACCCGAGGTGGGGCTCAATCCCAGGACCCCGAAATCATGACCTGAACTGAAGGCAGATGCTTACTGACTGAGCCACTCAGGCACCCCTATGCATAAGTTGTTGTTTTTTTTTAAGATTATGCTGACTGAAATAAGTCATGCAGAGAGAGTTAATTATCATATGTTTTCACTTACTTGTGGAGCATAAGAAATAACATGAAGGACATTAGGAGAATAAAGGATAAGTGAATTGGTGGGATTTGGAGGGGGCAACGAAGCACAAGAGACTGTGGAATCTGAGAAACAAACTGAGGGTTTTAGAAGGGAAGGGTGAAGGGATGGGTGATCCTAGTGGTGGGTATTAAGGAGGGTAAGTATTGCATGGAGCACTGGGTGTGGTGCATACACAATGAATCTTGGAACACTGAAAAAATAAAAATAAAAATAATAAAATAAAAATAAAATGAAATAAAATTTATATGGTCAAATATCTCAATCTTTTCCTCTATGACTTTTTTCTGCTTGTGCCTTAGAATATTACTTATCCCAAGTTTATTATATATTCTGTTAATATTCTTTCAATTTTTATGTTTTTTTAAAGATTTTATTTATTTATTTGACAGACAGAGATCACAAGTAGACAGAGAGGCAGGCAGAGAGAGAGAGGAGGAAGCAGGCTTCCTAATGAGCAGAAAGCCCGATGCGGGGCTCCATCCCAGGACCCTGGGATCATGACCAGGTACCCCTCAATTTTTATAAGTTTTAACTCTTACATCTAGATTTGTAATCTATAGGTAATTTATTTTTTATTTTTTTTAATTTATTTGAGAAAGAGAGAGAGAGAGAGAAAGTGAAAAAGAGCAGACTCCTCATGTTGTTGGGAACCTGATGCGGGACTGAATCCCAGAACTCTGGGATCATGACGTGAGCCAAAGTCAGTCCCTTAACCAACTGAGCCACCCAGGTGCCTGGTAATGTACTTTTGTGAATGACCTGAGGTAGAGATTTTTCCCCTTATACAGCTAGCCAATTGCCTCAAAAACATTTTAAATATAGGCCACAGCTTCTTCATTGATTTGAACTGTCAACCTATATTAAATTCCCATGTATACAAGGTTTATTTTTGGACTATCTGTTCATTAGTAATATTTTAAAAAATATCTCTTGTATCTTTGGTTATGTCTAAAATATTACTTCTAATGTTATCTGTGCCTTCTCTTTTTATTTTTTGAACTACTCGTCAAAGATTTGTCTTTTTAAATGGTCTTCCAAAAAAAAAAAAAAACAGCTTTTGGTTTTACTGACAAACTCCATGGCTTATTGTATGTTTTATACTTCATTACTTTCTTTCAAATGTATTAATCTATTCCTTTTACTTTCTTCTTCAGTTTTCAATATTTTCCATTATGTATGGTGGAAGATCCTCAACCCAAACTGTGGGTCCAACAGAATCATCTTCCAAAGGCAGCACGATTCAAATGAAGGCTATAAAATTTTAGCAGTACTAGCAGAATTGTAGTGTTTGAGTCATATATTCAGCTCTTGGAGAGCCAGATATTTTCCAGCACAATGCCTAGCTCATGAATAAGTAGGAGGCTGTTCAGGAGACTCAAGGAAAATATTATTTGGTGAAGATTCCATTCCCTAACATAGCTAAGATTTGATTCACTGGAGCCTGTAAGCTCAGAAATTTCCCATATTATAGATTCTGTGGTGTAAAATTATGTAGTTAAGGGGCACCTGGGTGTCTCAGTTGCCTTTGGTTCAATCATGATCCCAGGGTCCTGGGATCAAGCCCCACATCAGGGTTCCTGCTCAGCAGATAGTCTGCATCTCCCTCTCCCTCTGCTCTTCCCCCTGCTTGTGCTCTTGCCCATTCTTTCTCTCTCAAATAAATAATTGAAATCTTAAAAAAATAAAATAAAATTATGCAGTTAAGAGAAAAAGAAAAATTAAAGGAGCTGCAGGTCATCAAATAGGCAATTTATACATTGGAAAATCACTATGTCCGCTCTCTGAGCCTCTTCTCCATCTGATAATTGAGTTATTGCCTTCTATAGGTTATCTATAGGGTTATCAACTCACCAAGGGAAAGGATCACGTGTCTGTCTTAATTATCACTTTTTTCCAGTACCTTATCTGGACAAAAAATAAAATAGGTTTTCAATATTATCTACTGAATAAATGAGTGAATGAATGAAGTTCTTTAAGCCCATGAGATAATGTTGAGATTGATAAATCACAGTATTCTGATGAAGGAAAAATATTGGCCTCTGTGTCCCATAGAAAATCTTGTATTGTGTTTGTACATCACAGAACCTTAATACATTTATTAACTCGATGAATGAATCAAAGAATTAATGATACCAGATTCAGGACTGTAATTTAAGTTTCTCAATTCCAGTACTTTAATGACAACATACTTTGGGGAATTTTCTACACACACACACACACACACACACACACACACATATACACACACACAGTGCAGTACCATTCAATGTTCCATGGAATGTAAACTGACAAAACAGCAGAAGATATTTAATTTAGACACTTAACATCCTCATATACATAATTTTGTAGTGTAACAGAACTAGAAATAATAAATAAGTAGATACACACTGACTTCTTTGGACTTCTGAGGTCTTTGTCTCTTCAGTTGAAATCTGGAGTGTTTGGAAGTTGTGTATGCTAAATTGGGGGTAGATTTAGAACAAATAAGACAATGACATAAATTCAGGTCCTTGTTCCCTCAGAAAGCTGGACAGGAGATAATATCAATTGGCTCAAGAAGAGTTGTGATAAATACAAGGGTGATGTTTTCATAAGTCATTAGGAAAATCTGAGCAGATTTGGAAAATTGCAAAGTATGTCAAGTGACACCTGTCTCTGATGGAGCAGTTAGAGAAATCATGAGACTAATGAAAGGAAGAATGTGGAAAAAAGAGGAAAGCACTTCAGAAGTCCTCTCTGAGAAGGGTCTACCATAGAAATAGTTTAACTCATTTCATTTTAATATCAATATATTGAAATTTCTCAAAATTTTCCTCTATGAATTTTTGTCCTTGTGCCTTGAAAAAATAATTTTTTCTTCTTCATGTGCTTACTATGGGCTAAGTACAGTTCATGGCACTGGAGATAGATGAAGGACAAAAGACACAGCCAATACCTTGACATACTTCCAGTCTACTAAGGGTAACAGACATATCAGCAAATAATTACAACATAGTAATTCCATGTAATAGAAATATATACAGAATAAAGACATAGTAGAAGAATGTAATAAAAAGAGAGTAGGAGAAGGTTTTAAAGAAGAAGTGATGTCCTAAACAATCCAAACACATATTTACTAGGCAGTCTAGGTGAGAATATGCATTATAAGAAGAAGAAATAGTAGTCAAAGGCATAGAAACATGGAATATCATGGTATATTTATGGAATTACAAAGGGCAAGTGATAGGCAGGGGGTTGAGTATCTTGCATATTATCTTGTACAGCTGAAGAATCATTCAAGGGCTTCAGACTAGGGAGTTAAATGGTCAGATCTGGCTTCTGGATAGAACACTCCAGATATTTCCCCATTTTTGTCTGCCTTTCATAACTAATCTTCTTAAAAGAGCTGTCTGCACTATTTGATAACACTTCCCCCACCTTTCATTTACTTCCCAATCTATTCTAATATGGTTTCTATGTCCAATTCACCACCCAAATTCAATTTTTTGCAAGGTTCCTAATGATCTCCATGTCAATAAAGCCAGTAGATATATTTTGGCCTTCATCTTTCTTGATTTCCTTTCTTTTTAAAGTACTCTCTTTTGCCTTCTGGAGCACTAGACATTCCTAGATTTCCTTTTATCTATTTGCCTGTGCAAGTGCTGGAGCCGTGTGTGTGTGTGTGTGTGTGTGTGTGTGTGTGTGTATGCCTGCCAATTCATATCTCTCTCCTGGATTTTTCAATGTTAGAAATTCTCAAGGTTCAAAACTCTATCTCCTTCTCTTTTGAGTCATATTTTCTCCCTAAGTGATCTCATTCATGTTTCTGGTTTCAACAAGAAAATTTAACTAAAATTAATATGACATCCACTTCAAGAAGTATCATTATTTTATGTATCACTGGGAAATTAAAAAAATATTTTCAATTAAACTATGATACCTCAAATTCAACTAATCATTTCACTGCACTCCAAAATTATTCTTCCTGGTACTGTCCCCACCTCAGAAATTACACTACCTTCACTTACTTGTTCAAGCAAGAAACTGGAAACCTAGGACTTTTATTCTCTCTACCTCTCCACCTCTTAGCCCTTACATCTAGCCAATCCCCATGTCTTATTGTTTTATTTGCTAAAATAATCCCTGAATATGCCCATCTCTCTGACCTTCACTGTTATAAAACTAATAGAAACCATCATCTCTTCCCTGATCTACCTCAAAAGCATCCTAACTGGTCTCCCCAGTCTTCTGATTTGCTTTTCAGCAGGCAGAATTATCATTTCAAAGCCCATATCTGATCATGTCACTTCTCTGATGGAAACTTTTCAGTTGCTCCTCATTAATTTTAGGAAAAAGTCCAAATTCCTCCTATGGCCTATAAAGCTTCCACCCACCTTCCTAGCCTTGTTTCATGCTACTTTATTCTGTGTTCTCTAAGTGCCAATCACAAAATAGCCTTTTTGATTCTCAAATACGTCACCCTCCTCACTGCTTCAGGACCTTGTACACATGCTTTCTCCTCTGCCTAGACTCTCTCACTTCTCTTTATCCAATTAATGCCTATTCATTCCTCAGCCCTCAATTCAAATATCACCTCCTCAAGGAAGTCTTCCATGATTCTAGATTAGGTGTTTCCATCGTACAACATTCATCATTCTCAGGATTTAAAATTGTAATTAAGTGTGTAAGTCACAGCTTAATATTGGTCTTGGTACTGTAATGAAAGTTGCATGAAGACAGGAGCTGTGCTAGGGACTGAACTAGGTGCTATATCCTCAGCACCTAACATAATTCTGGGAACAAAGTAGGTGTTCAGTTAGTACTTGTTAAATGAACAGATAAATTGATGATTGGTGGGATATAAGAGTTAAGGTAGAAAAAATAAATCAAGAATTATAGCCAAAGGTCTGGTTTTGGTGACTAAGTTGGATGGCAGCACTTTGGTCCTAAGGCAAGAGGAAAATGACAAATACAGTGTTCTTTTGAAGAAAGAGTTGGAGGTGCTTGTGAGATATATGGTAGGCAGTTTGATATGTAGGTCTTAGTTTGAGGAAAACAGCCTGCGCTATGGACATAAATTTAATAGCCATTAGCTTCAGATGTTGTTTGAAACTGAGTGAGGGGTAAGATCATCCAGAAAATAAATGTAACATAAGAAGAAAAGGCCAAGGACATATCTCTACAGAATATTAATACTTAAGGGATAGACAGGGGAAAATAAACCATAAAAGGGGAGGGAGATGGTATCTTACAGATCAAGGGTCAATAAAGTTATAAGTAACACATGGGTGAGAAGAGTGCCTACTGGCTTTGCCAATGAGAAGGACACTGATAAAATGTTTAGAGAAATGAAGTCGATAGGGGAAGCAGGTGTGAAGGCTGTGAAACACAGTTCTCTTTTTTAAAGCCTGCTCAGAAGAGAAGTAGAGAAGGTAACAGCTGGAGATAGAGCAGTGTCAAGAAAATCTTTTACTTTCATTTAATGTGTGATAAACCTGGATAAATCTGAATGTTAATAAGGCACACCAAAATTAAGTTACTCTACTATAAATGAGTTAGGCTGTCCAACATGTAATTTGCTCCCTGTCACACGTGTTCAAGCCCAAGAACCACAGAACAACCAAAGGATTTATTCTCAACTACAAAATGTGAGTCATGGTTAGAAGATTTAACCCAAGTTTCTACAAAGTCCTTTGCACCAGTCCATCACAGAATAATATAAATAGCACTAAACTAAGAATCTAAATCCTAACTTTATCACTGACAAGCTGAACAACCTCATATAAGTTATTTAGCATGTCTCTGTCTCAATGTTCCTTATATGTAAACCAACCCTACACAGTCATAAGGAGGATTAAAGGAGAGAATTGATGTTGATAGTGTAACAGCATGGGCTCCTCTAATGCAGCCAAGGGTTATTAAACTTTTGGGGAAGCTATTAAATTATTTTTACTTAATAAATGCTTACTATAACAATTTTTAGTTAATAAACTCATTTTATAACAACCTTGAGAGGTAGTCACTGCTATTATCCTTATTTATACAGGTGAGTAACTGAAGCACATTTGGGTTAAGGTGCTTGCCTAAGATCACACAGCTAGAGGTTAATGGAGTATAGATGTGAAACCAGAGTCTGACTCTAAACTTCTACATAATCATTATAGTACCTTATCCTTGGCCTAGAACCTCATAATTCTAAAGGAAAGATTCACCAATCCCTTTGGGAAAATCTGATGAAATCTTTGAACACTCTCTATCCCAAAATGCGCAGAAAATTACACATGCATGTTTTTATACACTATATCAAAGCCTTCATTCATTGACCTTCACCACTGCCACAAAGCCCTGCTATGTGACTCACGCAAGTGTCTCAGATTAAAACCCTTTTCTCTCAAGTCTAAATTCCACCAACCTTAAACTTTAACTCAGCTTCAAATCCTGTCCTAACATCTCAGTTCTAGACAAAAATAAGGAATGGTTGTGGCTATCATGCTGCCCTCTACCACCGCCTAGTGGACTATCCGCATTAATGACAACATCGCCATACCTGTCATAAAACGCTTCAGATTTTTCCAAAGTGCTTTCGCAAGAAAAGTGCTGTCATAGCTCTGGGGTCCAAAACCCCAAATCCAGCGGTCAGCGTCTGTGGTCCATCCTCCAGTCCTTTCCGTTATGCTCTATGACAGAGCTCTATGACAGACATATAGTGTACGGGCGTCGCCGCCATTTTAGCTTTTTCTCTGACTGCCTGCCTCGCTAAGAGATTGGTAGACAGCCTTTAGGATTCAGCAGAGGGCACTGGAGTACATCTTTCATAATTGAAGCTGTGGTTAGCCAAATAGGCAAAAATCTAAATTTTCTAACCTGCTCTTTATATCCCATGTTTCCTTTACAGACTGCATATACTTCCTTAGCAGGCAACCTTCCAACTCTATTGACATTCACTTTTCCTTGGCCTTGTGACCAAGGAATGCTCTTATTTTAGTGATAAGGTTTGTAAAACTTTGGAGTTGCTAACGTGGAAAAAACAAAGTTCCTTCGACCCTCCACCCCTCACTGCCCCCCCCCACCAAGACCCAGTTTAAGATCCTGTCTTCTAATCTCTCTCTCCTTATCTTTCTCTTCATACTTGCCATCCCTCCCTATTCTTGTAGTCCTTTTCACTGATCATCTTCCAGTTCCAAACCAGGAAGTAGTAAACAGAACACTATATTGATAATCAGGGCAGCCCTATAGATTTAAGTTTTGCTACTTTATTAGCTGTATGACCAGTCACTTTACCTCTCTGGAATCTCAATCTATAAAACTGAATGAAGTTGGTTAATATTGGAGGATCTCTATTAGACTTTTCTGACCTGCTAGAAATTTGGGAGTCTTCTCTGTTCTTTACATTCTACACTATCTTTACATTTACAAACAAATCCACCCACAACTTTAACTCTCAGAGCAACATCTCTAAAACTAGGTCACACACCCTTATTTAAATCCTGTAATGCCCACCTTTTGCCCAAAAGAAAGAGTTCAAACTTTTCTATTGTGACAACTGGGTTGTGAAAATTTCTGACTTCTGCCCTTGTCATTTAACTCCCACAGATGACACAATTTAGATAGTGTAGCTCCCATTGCCAGAACAGACTAGGTTAGATGCTAATTTAATCTTTATCCCAGCATTGTCAAAATCTACCTTAATTATCTTTCCTCCAGTCTAGGCTTTGATATCCTTGAAAACAGGAACCACTGCTGAATCTCTAGCTCCCAGAACAATGCCTGACTTTGTCATTGTTCAATAAATATTTGTTAACGAACAAATTATTATATGTTGCTGAAACCCCAAAGCCTATGACCATGCAGGACATATAGTAGATGTTCGATGAATACTGAGTGACTAAATTAATTTTCAAAATCTCATTAGCTTCCCCAATATTTCTTGTATCCTGTCCTTCCTTCTTTAGTACCTTGTCAGGTAATAATCATTTCTATCTGGGTTGTTGGAAATTCTCCAACTAGTTTCCCAAACCTAGTCTTACTCCAGTTAAGATAATCACACACACACACACACACACACACACACACACACAATTCTACAATACTATTTTTTGTTCCAAAATCTTCCAGGACTCCCTATTGCCTTTAGGATCAAGTCTAAATTCTCTCACCAAGCAATCAAGAACCTTCTTCAACCTACTAATCCAGGAAAACAGATTGTTTCTTTTTCCTCAATTCATGTCCTACTTGTCCCGCTCCATACACAATAAGAATAATAAGGATCCAAATGAGGCCTGGGCAGTGGGGTTGAAGAAGAGGGGATGGATGTGAAGACATGCGCACTTAAAATTCAGGTTTCCCTTTATTCTTCCTGTTTCTTTCCTTTCATAGGTGCTGCCAAACTTCATTAAGCACATATTTCGCTCATTTTGGAAATAATACAAGCCAACATTCACTGGGAGCGTCTTGTGTATCAAACATTGTTGGAAGTGCTTTGTACGTGTTAGTGCATTTAATCATCCCAATATTCTTTGTGGAAAGTATTTATGGTGTTCTCTCTTTACATATAAAAACACTGAGGCAGGGGTGCCTGGGTGGCTCAGTGGGTTAAGCCTCTGCCTTTGGCTCAGGTCGTGATCTCAGGGTCCTGGGATTGAGCCCCACATCGGGCTCTCTGCTCAGTGGGGAGCCTGCTTCCCCCTCTCTCTCTGCCTGCTTCTCTGCCTACTTGTGATCTCTCTCTTTAAAAAAAAACCACTGAGGCAAATTTGGGATTACATAACCTGCTCAATGTTGTATAACCATTGAAAATAGTACAAATGGGACTTAATACAGGTTAAGGGTTGTGAGTGTTATGGTCTTAATTACCACATTACATTACCACACACTTCTGTCGACTCTTGTGATACTGCCTATTTCTAATTCTTTTTATTTAATTTCAAATCCTTTATTTCTCTTCATAATAGCATCACCCTCTTTCTTTTCTTTCTTTTAAAAGATTTTATTTACTTATTTGACAGACAGAGATCACAAGTAGGCAGAGAGGCAGGCAGAGAGAGAGAGAAAGGGAAGCAGGCTCTGCTGAGCAGAGAGCCCAATGCAGGGCTTGATCCCAGGACCCTGGGATCATGACCTGAACCATAGGCGGAGGCTTTAACCCACTGAGTCACCCAGGCACCCCAACATCACCCTCTTTCTTTACTGGCTCCCATCATCCCCAAATATATAAAGCTCACAAAGTTCTGTCTTTACAAAATGTTTAAATAGGTAACATTTATTGAGTACATTGTGTCAGAGACAACCTTAGCATGCTTATATGCTTTATCTCACTGACTCTTTTCAGCAGCTCTCTGATTTATGTGCTATTATTACTTCTGTTTCATAGAGGAGAAAACAAAAGCACAAAAAAATCTGGCGAATGTCAGAGCTTGAATTGGAACCCAGGCTGTCTGATTCCTGAGGCCACATTTGTGTAGTTCATACATTTGTGCTGTTCTGTTTTGTAGTTAAGAGTCAGACTCTAGAGCTAGACTGTTGTTTGCAAATCCTAACTTATTCTGCTTTCTATCTGTGTGAAGTTGGGCAAGTGGCTTCACTTGGCTGAGCTTCAGTTTCCTCATCTCAAAATAGAGTTATAATGAGGCTGATAGGAAGATAAAATGAGCTCATCTGTAAATGATTTTCTGTAAAAAATGCTTAGAATAAATTTTAATACCAGGTAAGCATTACATAAATATTATCTATATTTATTATTTTATTTTTATATCATCTGGAATTTTTAATTTTTGTATTGCTTTTATCTTTTTCCTGCTTTATTGAGATGTTATTAACATATAACATATGTAAGTATAAAGGGAAAAATGTGATGCTTTGATGAACCTATATGTTGTAAAATGATTACCACAATAAGATTAGTTAACATTTTGGGGCATCTGGGTGGCTCAGTGGGTTAAGCCTCTGCCTTCGGCTCAGGTCATGATCCCAGGGTCCTGGGATCGAGCCCCACATCGGGCTCTCTGCTCAACAGGGAGCCTACTTCTTCCTCTCTCTCTGCCTGCCTCTCTGCCTACTTGTGATCTCTCTCTGTCAAATAAATAAATAAAATCTTTAAAAAAAGATTTAGTTAACATTTTAATTCTGTCACATAACTACCATTATTTTCATAGCACTTACATTTAAGATCTACATTCGACAATTTTCAAGCTTATAATACAATAATGTTCATTATAGTCATAAAGACATGCATTTGAACCCTAGAACTTATTTATCTTATTGCAGGAAGTTTGTGCCTTTGACCAATATCCTTCCATTTCTTGCACACCACAGTGTCTGACAATCACTGTTTTACTCTTATTTCTATGAAATGCCAATAGTATTTTTTACAGAACTAAAACAAACAATCTTAAAATTTGTCTGGAACAACAAAAACCATGAATAATCAAAGCAACATTGAAGAAGGAAAACAAAGATGGCAGCATCATAATTTCACATTTGAAGATTTATTACAAAACTGTAGAGATCAAAATAATATGTAATGGCAAAAAATAGACATGTAGATCAATGGAAAAGAATAGAAAACCCAGAAATGAGTCCAGAACTATATGGTCAATTAGTTGTGGACAAAGTAGGAAAGAATATCCAATGGGTAAAGATAGTCTTCAACAAATGGTGTTGCAAAAACTTGACAGCTTCATGCAAAAGAATGAAACTGGACTACTTTTTTAATACCATAAGCAAAAATAAATTCAAAATGAATTAAAGGCCTAAATGTGAGACCTGAAACCATAAAAGTCCTAGAAGAGAGAACAGGCAGTAATTTATCTGACATCAGCTGTAGCAACATTTTTCTAGATATGTCTCCTAAGGCAAGGTAAACAAAAGCAAAAATACACTACACCACAAGAATCTGCAGAGTTTGGTACACACAAAAGGGACTGATTGCTTCTCCCTGAGCATGCACTGAAGAGTGGGGACAGTAGTCATTCAGATCTAGGGCTGGAGATCAGGACGCTGCCATCTTTACTTTTTTTTCATCATCTAAAGCAGCATGGAAAGCCTTCAGGGAACAAACGTCACATAGAACATCCTTAAGTAACTTACACTGAGCCCAGCCCCCAGGCAAGGGGTGAAGCAACCCTGCCCAGGCAAAGACACCTGAGAATCAGTGCAACAGGCCCCTCCCACAGAAGACAAGCAAGAATGTCGGGTGAATACCAAGTTTATGGTTCACACAGAACTAAAATCATCTATGCTAGGGTAAAATAGTATATGGAATTGAAAGCTTTTCCTTATGAGTCTTTAGTCTTTCAGTTTAAAATTTTCTTTTTCTTTTTTTCCCCTTTTCAACTAGTTTCTTATTTTATCAACTCTTTGTTTTTAAGTCTTTTTTTTAACTTCCATTTTTATATTTACATTTTATAGATATATTCTTCATTTTGTTTCCTTTCACTGTATTCAATTTTAATTTTGTTTATATATAAGCTTTTCTTTCTTTAAAATTTGGGATTTAGTGTCTTCTAACAAACAAACAAACAAACCAAAATACACACAGGACCAAGTGATGGCCTTGTTTTGTCCACCTAGGAGATTATACCTCCCCCACAGACTTCTTTTTTTCTTTTCTTTTTTGGTTTCTGACCTCTTTGGATTTGTCTAGTGTGTATTTCATTGGGGTCATGGTTTGCATTTTTTATTTTGTTCTCTTGTTCATACATTCTTCTCTGGGCAAAATGACTAGAAGGAGGAATTCAAAACAAAAAAAGAACCAGAGGTAATACCCTTTGCCACAGACCTAACTGATATGGATACAAGTAAAATATCAGAGCTGGAATTCAGGATAACAATTATAAAGTTACTAGCTGGGCTTTAAAAAAAACATAAAAGACACTAGAGAATCTTTTAGTGCAGAAGTAATATCTAATAAGGCTGAAATTAAAAATTCTTAACTGATATGAGGTCTAAAATTAATGCTTTAACAGCTAGGGTAAATGAGGCAGAAGAGAGGCTCAATGACATAGAAGTCAAGATGATGGAAAAGAAGGAAGCTGAGGAAAAGAGAGAGAAACAACTAATGGATCATGAGGGCAGGCTTTGAGAAATCAGTGATACCATAAAGCAAAACAAGATTAGAATTATTGGGGTGGAGATTATATATATATATATATGTAAAATCTCCAGTGGAATATAAAAAAATAATGCAATCTTGCCATTTGCAATGGCATGAATGGAGCTAGAGAGTATAAATGCTAAGCAAAATAACTCAGTCAGGGAAAGACACATCATATAGTTTTTACTCGTATATGGAATTTAAGAAACAAAATAAGCAAAGAGGAAAAATAAGAGAGAGAGACAAACCAATAAAAAGACTCAGTTATAGAGAACAAAGTGATGGCTACCATAGGTGAGAACAGTGGGGGGATGGATGAAATAGGTGATGGGGGATAAAAGAAAGAAGTAGGTGATGGGAATTAAAGAGTGCACTTGTGATGGGCATTGGGTGATGTATAGAAATGTAGAATTACTCTATTGTACACTTGAAAGTAATGTAACTCTATATGTTAACTAACTGGTTTAAAATAAAAACTTGGGAAAGAAAAAAATGTGTTCAAAATTAAATCACAATCAACTTAATACAGTCTGCAATATGCAGAGGAGGTTATATATAAACCTAATCATAGTCATATATCAAAAATAACTAATAAATATGCAAAGAATAAAGGTAAAGAAATTCAAATATCACTAAAGTAATCAGCAAACCATGAAATAGAGAAAGACAAGAAAGGATCAGAGAAAATCTCCAGAAATAACCACAAAACAAATAATAAAATAATAATAAATACATGTTTACCAACAATTATTTTGAATTTAAATGGGCTAAATGCCCAATCAAACGTGACAGGGTAACAGAATGGATAAAAAAATAAGACCCATGTATATGATGCCTAGAAGAGTCTCATTTTAGAGCTAAAGACAACGGAAGATTGAAAGTGAGGGGATGGAGAAATAACTACCATACAAATGGATGTCAAAGGAAAGCCAGAGCAGCTATTCTTATATTGGATAAAGTAGACTTTAAAACAAAGACTGTAACAAGAGACAAAGAAGGACAATATATAATAATGAAAAGGGAAAATCCAACAAGAAGATATAACAATTTTAAGTATTTATGCCCCCAAATATGGGGACACCCAAATATATAAAACAATTAATTAGAAACATAAAGGAACTAATTGATAATAGTACAATAATACTAGGGAACCCTAACACCCCACTTACATTAATGGACAGATGATCTAAACAGAAAATCAATAAGGAAATAAAGCTTTGCATGACACACTGGACCAGATGGATTTAAGAGATATTTTCAGGTCATCCCATCCTAATACAGCAGAATGCACGTTCTTTTCAATCGTGCCCAGAATGTTCTCCAAAAGAGATCACATATTAGGATATAAAACAAGCCTCAGCAAATTCAAGGCTAAATTCATACCATGCATCTTTTCTGACCATAATGTATGAAAGTAGATGTCAACCACAAGAAAAATCAGGAAAGACCAAAATATGTGGTGGCCTAATAACATGCTACTAAACAATGAATGGATCAATTGACTGTGGACTCTGAGAAACAATCTGAGGGTTTTGAAGGGGCGGGGGGATGGGAGGTTGGGGGAGACAGGTGGTGGGTACTATGGAGGGCACGCATTGCATGGAGCACTGGGTGTGTTGTAAAACTATGAATTCTGTTACGCTGAAAAGAAATGAAATTAATAAAAAAAAAGAAATCAAGGAAGAAATTTTAAAAAAGCATATGGAACAAGTGAAAATGAAAACACAATGATCCAAAACCTGTGGGATACAGCAAAAGCAGTTTTAAGGGAAGTTTATAACAAAACAGGCCTGCCTTACAAACCAAGAAAAATCTCAAATAAACAACTTGAACTTTTGCACCTAAAGGAGCTAGAAAAAGAACAAATGAAGTCCAAAGACAGCAGAAAGAAGGAACTAATGATTATAGCAAAAATAAATGATATGGAAACTAAACAACCAAACAAAGAGTAGAACAGATCAATGAAATCAGGAGCTGGTCCTTGGGTAAAGTCAATAAAATTGATTAATATCTAGCCACATTCATGAAGAAAAATATAGAACTCTAAGAAATAAAATTACAAATAAGAGAGGAGAAATAACAACCAATACCACATAAATACAATCATAAGAGAATATTATGAAAAAAACATACACCAACAAATTGGACAACCTAAATGTAATAGAGGAATTCCTAGAAACATATCAAGTACCAAAACTGAAAAAAAGAAGAAATAAAAAATTTGAATAGACCAAAAACCTGCACAGAAATTGAATCAATAATCAAAAATTCCCAACAAATAAGAGTTTAGAACAAGATGGAGTCACAGGTAAAATTTTTCCAAACATTTGAGTTAATACTTACTCTTCTCAAACTATTCTAAAGAAATAGAAGTGGAAGGACAATTTCCAAATTCTTTCTATGAGGCCAGCATTACCCTGATATGAGAACCAGATAAAGATTCCACTAAAAAAGAGAACTACCATCCAATATCCTTAATGAACATGGATTAAAAAATTCTCAATAAAATACTAGGAGACCAAATCCAACAATACATTAAAAAATAATTCACCACAATCAAGTGGCACTTATTATTTGGTTACAAGGTTACTTCAATACTCACAAATCAATATGATATATCACATTAATAAAAT
>PISX010022739.1:0-31107 GCA_004024625.1 Mellivora capensis
GAGAAAGACAACTATCATATGATATCCCTGATATGAGGAAGTGGAGATGCAACATGGGGGACTAGGGGGGCAGAAAAAGAAGAAAAGAAACAAGATGGGATTGGGAGGGAGACAAACCATAAGTGACTCTTAATCTCACAAAACAAACTGAGGGTTGCTGGGGGGAGGGGGTCGGGAAAGGTGGGTGGGGTAATGGACAGTGGGGAGGGTATGTGCTAGGGTTAGTGCTGTGAAGTGTGTAAACCTGGCGATTCACAGACATGTACCCCTGGGGATAAAAATTTGTTTATAAAAAATAAAAATTAAAAAAAAAAAGATATAGATATGGCCAACAGGCCCACGAAAAGATGTTCAACACCACTAGTCACTAGGTAAATGCAAATCAAAACCACAGTGAGCTATCACCTCATAAAAATTAGGATGGCTGCTATTTTTTAAAAAGCGCTGCATATTCGTATACAGCAGAATTTTACTCGGAAATCCTGCCATTTGCAACAATGGAACCTGCCCAGGATGGAACGAACCTGAGGGCATTATGCTAAGTGAAATCAGCCAGAGAGAAAGAGGAATACTCTGTGATCTCATTTATATGTGCCATCTAAACAAACAAACAAAAAAATTTTCATAGAAAAAGAGATCAGGGCACCTGGGTGGCTCCAGTGGGTTAAGCCTCTGCCTTCGGCTCAGGTCATGATCTCAGGGTCCTGGGATCAAGTCCTGCATTGGGCTCTCTTCTCGGCAGGGAGCCTGCTTCCTCCTCTCTCTCTCTGCCTGCCTCTCTGCCTATTTGTGATCTCTCTCTGTCAAATAAATAAATAAATTCTTTTAAAAAAGAGAGAGAGAGATCAGATTTGTAGTTACCAGAAACCAAAGGAAGGGGTGGGGAATGGACTGGAGGAAAGTGGTCAGAAGGTACAAACTTCGAGCTGTAAGCTAAATAAGTACCGGGGAATGTAATAAAGAAGAAACAAACAAGAAACAAATCAGAAGATGAGTGCTGGAGAAGGACGTGGAGAAATTGAAACCCTTGTGTATTGCCAAGGGGAATGTCAAAAGGTGCAGACGCTGTGAAAACCATTATGGCGGTGGCTCTTCCAAATGTTAAAAACAGAATTACCATAACATCCAGCAATTCTGCATCTGGGTATATCCCCAAAAGAACTGAAATCAGAGACTCGAACAAATATTTGTACACCCATGTTTACAGCAGCATTATTCACAATAGCCAAAAGGTAGAAGCAACCCAAGCATCCGGAAAGAGATGAATGGATTAACAAAATGCGGTCTATGCATCAATGGCATATTAGCCTTAAAAAGGAAGAGAATTCTGACCCGTGCTACAACAGGGATGAACCTGGAGGACAGTACACTAAGTGAAATAAGCCAATCACAAAAAGACAAATACTGCATGATCCCACTTACATGAGATACTAGAGTAATCAGATTCATGGAGACAGGAAATAGACCTGTCATTGCCAAGGGCTGGGAGGAGGGGAAGTGGGGAGTTATTATTTAATAGGTACCAAGCTTCAGCTTTGGAAGATAGAGACAGTTTCTGGAGATGGATGGTGGTGATCCTTGCACAACAATGTGAGTGTACTTAATGCCACTGAATGGCACAATAAAAAAATAGTAAAAATGGTCAATTTTATGTTCTGTAAACTTTACCACCACTTTTCTAAAAAGAGAGAAAGCAGAGCTGATACTCAGACTCGGGACTTCCTGACTGCACTTTTCTACTTTCTCTATACTCCACCCAAATTGATTTCCCCTGATTAGAAAGGGGGAAACTCTACCTAAAATCCTCCAAGACAGCATTTTTAATCTTTTTGTGGGGAAGGTACGCCCAGACTCCTTTGAGAATCTAGTAGGAAGTTATCCTGTTTCCAGAAAAACACTCCCTCTTCTTCTCCCACTCTCCTCTCCCCCCCCCCACACACACACTCTCTCTCTCTCTTTCTCTCTCTCTCTCTTACATAAAATCCCAGGGCCCAGGGCCCTTCTCAAGCCTGTCAGAACTACTGCTCTGGAGGCTGAGAAGAGAAGACCTCTGGAAGAGCTTCTTCTGCCCTGGGGATTCCCCAACATCCCCACATACCTGATGGCGGTCATCGTACACTTTTTCAGCTGTTATTGCCAGAGGCACCTTGAGCAGAGACAGGAGGGCCAGCCGGGGGGACAGGCTGAGCATGAAGCCATACAGCCCCACCACTTTGACCAGGCTGCGCAAGAGCACGTTGGCATTCAGAGCAAGCCAGCAGCTCATCAGTCTGGTATCTGAGTTCAGTCTCGAATGCAGCTCCCCTGGGGAGGACAGAGCCGGTGAGGAAACCATGTGTAAAGCAGAACACCCAGAGACTGCCCCGCCAACCGTTCCCACTGACACAGCCCCCTCTTCTAAACACAGCCCCTCACTTCCAGAGACCAGTGGAGGCGACCTCACTACCTCATCCCAAAAGAGAGCTCAGCAGCTCCCCACCCTGGCACCATGGGTGTAGGTGGGAAGAGAGGCTGTTTACGGGCTGGAGGGTAACTGAGAGGCAAGTCGAATCCCAGACCTGGACTCCAGGCCCTACCTGTCTTAGTATCCTGGAAGAAACTGAGGTCCTGGCGCAGAAGGGAGGAGAAAAGCAGCTGCCGGACCCGCACATTGACCCTGGACATGGTGAAGATGAAGCAGCTCCCTCGGCAGCCGGCACACAGTGAGCTGTGGGCGAGAGAAGGAACAGGGAACCGGGATGGAGGGGGCACAGGTGCACAGAGGGAGGGAACGAGTGAGAGAAGCAGAGGAGAAAGCACAGAATGAAAAGAAATACAAGGTTGGAGAAAGTGTACCATGAGAGGCAGAAGGGAAGCAGAGAGAGAGAGGGAAACAAGGGGAGGGGCAGGAACAAACAGAGGGAGGAAAAACAGGACAGGGAGAGCTAGATGTGGGAACAAAATCATAACACATACAAATTCACGAGTATCTATGGAGCTCACTCCATGCTAGACATAGGGAAGACCATAATAGAAACAAAGAGATGTCAAGAGAAATAGCTTATGGTCCTGGCCGACCCAGAGCCCACCTTCTTCAGTGCTGTTCCTCTACCCTCCCCCTCATCTCGGTCTCTTGCCTCCCCACCCCAAAGTCGTCCTTTCTACTTTACTCTGGTAACTGCAGCAATGAGTTCCCCTGCCCTCCTCTTCTCTGGAGCCCCAAAGACATGCTGTTCCCTCACCGCTACTTTCCCTGGAGTTGAGAACTCCTCTTAGGCCAACCATTTATATAACAAAACTTAAAGGAAAAAATGGGAAAGATAGAGGCAAGTATTTCACAAAATATGGTTTCCATGTTTAGAAGGCTGTTGGGATAGTCAGACATAAAATGAGGAGGGTTTGAACTCCAGCAATTACCGTGAGAATGGCCAGAAAAGAGCCACAGGAGGAACACTTGGAAAGCAGAAAACGGTGGGGCTAGTGTCTGAATATCAGAAAGGCATCAACAATACTGAGGCTTGGAGCCTAGGACCCTGGTTGTTTCGTACATGGGAATAAAAGAGGGAGACACTTTCAAGAAGACCAGGAGGGAGTATGATACATTTGAAGGTCTGGGTATGCGGAGTGTGAGATGACAGTGGGTTGTCCAATGGCAATGTCAAGAAGACAGGTGAACTACAAGACTAGAGCTGGGTGTAGAAATATGGGTCTGGGAGTCACTTCCGAGGAGCTGGCTTCAGCAAAGAGTAGCAAGTATGGATTGGAAGCATAATGTTGGGCAAATAGGGTGAATGAAAGAATGAGTGGCTGAGTGTGTAAAACAGAATGGTGAATAAACACTTTCACACATATTCTGATTTAAGTATTTTATGCTTCGTGTACTAAACGATCTGAAAACAGAGTCAGGAAATGGAGGGCCCCCATAAAGATGTGAGGCTAGCAAATGAACCCAATTAAGCATCACCCACCTGCCAATGGAGAAGAGACACATGAAAAAGATGGCGCTGGCAAAGGCATCAGGGTCAAAATCACCTCTGAGGATGTCAATGACATGACCCGAATAGTAAGGGATGAATGTCTCACCTGAAAGCGGCATGGAGGAGAACAGATGAACATGCTGGCACCAAGGACCTTTGCCCACCTCCGATTCCCAATGCCCCCTTCCGGACTCACCCAACACGGCAACAATAAGGAAGCAGAAGGCTGCAACGAGATAGGGCAGGTCTGGCCAGGAGAGCTTCAGCAGCCTCCACATCAAGTCTGTGTTTTCCTCCTGGCCCTGCTTCCTCTCCTGGGCTCCTGGGGAGCTCAGCAGAGCCCACATGGCCCAGCTTAGCCACGCAGCCCCATACCCCACCAGCAGCCAGCTCCACGGGGCTGAAGCCACTCTGACTGGGGGAGCACTCAAGGCCCCTGAGACCAGGGCCCTCAGGGAGAGAAACAGCGGGGTTCCCAGGCAGAGCGGGGGCAGCAGTGTTCCCACCAATCCCAGGAGTCCTCCCACCTTTAGCAGCCACCAGAGCCCTCCAAGTCGCAGGGTCCCCTCCAGCCAAAGGCCTGGAAGCCCCGGGGGAAGGAGAGCCCCCAGGGACCCCTGAAGCAGCCAGAGGAGAGCCGAGTCCGCCAGCAGCAGGAAGGCGCAGGGTCTCGGGTCAGAGAACCGCATGGTGTTATCTAGGGGCAGAAGAGGAATTACGGAGGTGGGGTCCCAATCCTCGCCCTACGCTCACCACCCCGCTCAACCCGTTCGTCAGCTTCTCAATTTACCCACCCCTACCCTGAATGATCCCCTGGGTCCCCGGTGCCCATCACTACGGCCGGCTTATGACATTCTGCCCGTCATAGGGAGCCTCAGCCTTTAAAAAAAAGAAGGGGAAAAAAAAAAAATCCCCGTGATCCTCCCCCCGCCCTACGCCCAGCGAGCCGCCGCCGCCGCCACCGAGTTCGGAAGAGCCGCCCTGCGGTCCCCGCCCTGCTCCCTCGCACTCTCCTGGAGGCCAGAGGGCCGGGGGCGGGGGTAAGGGGGGGGCGCGGGGGGTGCGAATGGGTGGCGGGTTGGGATGCTTCGGTTAGCGCTCCCGGCTCCGGGCCGCCCGAACTCACCCGCGGCGGCTTCCGGACTGCAGCTCCGCGGGGGCTTTCGTCTCCGTGCTGAGCCCCGAGCTCTGAAATCCGCTCGCCCTGGCTCTCCTTCGTTTTCCCCTTCTGTCTGCCGGCGGCACTCTGCAAGCGGGGGCGTCCCGGCCGCCGCCGCTTTCGCTTTCGCTTCCCTAGACCGAGCCCGGGTTTCGGGCAGGGCAGCCACCAGCAGGGGACGCGCGACACCTGCCGCCCGCGGAAGCCCAGTGCCAAGCCGGGCGCACACGCGACGCGCCCCGCCCCTCAGGGAGCTTCTTGCGCTTAGCAGCGGTTACTCTGGAACAGAAAACTCCTGCAAAGTGTTTTAAGGTCATTTAATAAAACAAAGCTCTTTCAAGGAATGAGATGTTTTATATTTGGAGAACCGCTGGATTTTCTTGCCTTGAGCTCTGATCCTATTTTGAGAACTGCCTCTTCCTCTATCCTCGGCTCCAGTTTTAGGGTCTGGGATCAAAACCGAGCCAGATTCTGAGCGAGAGACACTCAGGACCTCTTCTAAATAGAAGGTCCCAGACACTTTGACCGGGGCCTCAGTAGGTTTCCACTTACACGGACTTTGAGCGGAAAGGCGCTGATTCTTCACCTTCACCTGCCTTCCTCAACAGCTCCCTAGGCGGAGCACAAGTTCAGGTGCCTCTAAGGTGTGTGTTTCAGGTTATGTCTTGGAGCACCTCTGGCATATGAGGAGGATGGACTTTGTTTCCTGGTCTATTTTAACACTGATTAAGGGGTAAACAGTATTCTATAGGTCCTGCCTGACCCAGAACCCACCTATGGAACATGCTGCTTTGTTTATTCCAGAAGTAACTCTTCAGGTTGAAACTACCTCCCCAACTCAAAATACCCCCAAAAGGAAGGATCAGTTGGATTTCAAACCACCTGTTTGAAAGGTTGCTGGTACATTTACCAATGAGGCACTTCTAGTTTAAAGGGGGGAGGTGTCTTCAAAGTAGAGAATTATTAAAATTTCTCCAAGCTTGCCATTCTGAGATTTGGAGATAAGGAGACTCTGTCCTTAATGGAAACAAAAGCTCCCTGTTCAGGGGCTAATTGCTTTCAAGTTTTTTCTTTAACTAACTCTCCCTAAGAGGGGACATTGTCTATGCTCCTTGCGTGATTCAGAAAAACTCATTATGCCTTTCTCATTTTCCTAACCTGGTTACTTTTTCCTCATATTTCCCTTTCCAAGGAGGGAGTCCTCTTTAGTCATGGTCCTGTCATCTTGCAATTAATTGAGCATGACATATCATGAAATTGAGCCCTAATGTTCATCTCTGCATTCAATATCCAGTGTCCCCAAAATGTCATTTGAGGTAAATGTACCATGTTTCCAATCACCATGTACACGTGAGGTGGCAGCTTTTCCATCTGACTCTACAATGTCAAAACGAGTCATTCTAGCACCCTGCTCCCAGACACACAAACCATTAACAGTGAACCCCACAGGAGTCTTCAGGTTGCATTCCTATAAAAAGGACCCTCACCTAAATTAAATGGCAAATATGTGTCTACAGACCTTGACTGGCCTTTCTGAGTGCATGGAGGGATGAGTGTGGAAGGAAAACCCACAGAAATATTTGGTGAGGCCCCATTTCTTAGGTTGGGGCTCAGGTCTGTTCTCAGGGAAAGCCTCTCTATTTCCTGCCCCCACCCCACAACCGCCCCAGCCCCAAGTCCACTCAGCAGCAACACAGAGGCATTTATAACCATTCTCTTTTATTGCGCTCAGTGGGGCACCCAGAGTGTGGGGTAGGGGGAATGCTCCTTGAAACAGAGAACACACAAGAGGGTAAACTCCACCCTATTCACACTGCCCACTGGTTCTCTCCCTCGGGGCTCAGGTTAAGGCTCCCCTCTCCTGGGGAGTGTAAACTAGCCCAGGTTCCTGAGTTGGCCATGCTGTGCCAGAAAAGGCTGTCCAGCCACCGCTGTTACTGACTGGTCTCCCGATACTGGTGCAGCAGTTCACTGACGTCTCGACTTTCCACTTTCACCCAACCATCCTCCTTCATGTGGTACACTGTGGGCAGATGAGAAAGAACAGGGAGTCACCATTCACTCCAGCAAGTTCCTGTTCATGGCATTATGTGGATACCATACTCCCAACATACAATAACATACTCCCAAACATACACTCAACACATACTTGATCACTGGAACTTCAGTGCCCCTCTTTGGATGCTGAAAACCTCCTTCCCACACCTGGGCAGCTCAGTGGGTTAAACGTCTGACTCTTGGTTTGGTCTAAGGTCAAGATCTCAGGACCAAGAGATGGAGCCCACATGGGGCTCCGCACTCAGCAGGGAGTTTGCTTGAAGTTTCTCTCCCTCTGCCCCCTCCTCCCACCCCCATACATGCTTGCTCTCTCTTTCTCAAATAAATATATAAATCTGAAAGAAAGAGAGAAAGACAGACAGAAGGAAAGAAAGATTCTTCCCTACCACTTTATCTCCTCTAACTCTCCCAATCTCAAATCCCCCTTCCCCACCTAGGGGGTGGCAGCACGGGACTCTTACTGTTGACAACACCTCCAGAATAGCTGTCTCGGTGGGTGGCGTAGACAATAGCCTTGCGGCCCAGTTCATAGGCTTCTTCAGGACTAAGATCAGGTCGATAGCCACTATCCATGACCCCGTAGGCATAGCAGTTCCCACTGCCAGTGGAGAACATACTTCCTGAGAGCCGAGTCCCATCTTCCTGTACATAGTAGAGTCCAGGACCCTACAGGAAGCAAGAAGTTTCCCGTTGGAGTTGGAGAGGGAGTTTTTATTAACATACAGGTTCAAGTGTGAGCCATAAAAAGTGGATAAAAGAGTAAGCATTACCCAGGAACATTTGAACCAGCATTTTAGTAACAATCATAGAACTTTAGGGGAAAAAAGTTGGAGTCAGTATTTTATCCAAAGGAACAAGCTTACAGAAAAATGGTCCACCTCTGGACCCAGAAATAGTCCATGGGTATGCTGGAACAGCTCTATAACCCGGTGTTCTACGTGCCACGCATCTTATAAGGGAAAGAGTGGGAGTGTATGATGGGGAATCAGTCTCTCCCCGGTCATGGGAAAATAGGAAGAATGGAGAGCACCCACCTTCTTATCCCAGCCACAGATCATACTGCCCATGGAGAGGTCCATGCCCCGGTACTGGAACACCATGTTGGAGAGCAGTTTGGAGGCTGCTGACACTGAGATACGCTCCCCATTCCTCAGATAGTACAGCCTGGGTACAACAGGGTGGTGGGGGCAGTGGACTCAGAGAGGACAGGAGAAGTCTAGCTCTCGGAGAGCAGCCTGCTTGATGTGCAGGAATTAATTAAAGAGATAAGCATTTGAGAAGAATGGTTTGGTAGGATCTAAGGATCAGGGAGAGAGTCGGAATTTAAAGTATCTATAAACCACATAAAGAAATCCTAGTAAATGACACCATCCCACCAGGGTTTATGACATCAGTACTAAATAAGTGACAACTTATCTATCTGGCTTATTGGCAAGAGCACAGGCTGAGATTTGGGAGAAGGTTTTCGAATCAACAGAAGGCTGTTTTGTGAAATGCTACATTAACACCAAGATGCTACGTTAGCCTGGAGGGGGGAGGGGGGATGAGAAACAGTGATCTGGGGGTTCCAGGATCCACCATTGACCCCTGGGCTTAGGAGAGGGATAGGAGGCCTGGCCTACCTGCACTCCTTGGCCAGCAGACGCTCCCAGTACAGACAGTCCGCCGCACAGCCAGACATGGTCCCAAGCAGGTAAGGGTTAATCTCAATCACCTTGTTAACCCTTGAGCTGTCTGGAAGGAGATGGAGCTTTGAGAGAGTTGGATGGACCCCACAGCTCTCCCTGTGTATCCAAAATTAGTGTCTGCTTCTGCTTTGATTGCAGATGTGGGGCTCCTGCTGAGACAGGGGCCCAGCTCCCCAGATTCTGCCTGCTGGCACACACACACTCACCTATGTAATTCCCAGCCGTAGCCCGAGAATCCACTGCCACAATCACTCCTTGCTGGAACTTGAAGGCCAGAGTGGTAGTGCCATGGTTCATCTCAATCGGAACATTCCTTTCACCATTCCCACCAAGAGACTGGAAGAATTCAGTGGGCTAATTAGAGAGAAAAGGCAGACAAAGGGGCACTGAAAACTTCCGAAACACAAGGCTTCCAGAAAAGATTTCACAAGAGTCTGGGAGTGAGGAGATGGGCAGAAATTCTCCAACCATGAATAACCGAAACAGTTAATAACCAATCTCTACCAGGATCTGACTTGGGAGAAGGAAAAGAACAAGCACAGGACATAAACCTCTTCCATCTTCCAGCACGATAGATATGAAAGGAAATAAATGTTCACCATAAGTAAACATTTTAAGGGCGACTTTAATGCGCTTTTTCTTTCCATTCATAGGTCATTTAACACTCACAACACGTTTTGCTAATAATATCCTCATTTTACAGAGGCGATGCCCCAGACCTAGACGAAGTGATTGAGCCAAGACACACAACAGTGAGTGGCTAAGAGGAGGCTAGCAAAGTTCCCGGGTTTTCCAAGGCCCATGAGAACCTGGGGAGAAAGGCTTTGTGATTCACCATCCGTGTGTGAGGGAGAGCTGGCTGGAAAGCTCTCTTGTCTCCCTCCACCACACCTCTAACTCTTTGCCCTAATCTGTACTTTCTAATCCTCAGGCCAGAGACCAGCCCCCGAGTCCCACGTGTCCTCCTCCCTGGCACGGGGCCCTGAACGTGGTTCTCCTTCACTAACGGATGGCCCCCTCTGGGTAGTCTCAAGGGGGGCTCTCCCCTCCTCTGTGCCCTCCTCTCCGCTTCCCCCTCACCCGGGATTCTCTTTACAGCCCTGACCTGCATTCCCCGGGGGAAGGCGAACTCGGGAGACCGCAGAGAGAAGCTGTAGTGTCCAGGGTCCGAGCGAAACTGGCTTCCCAGGGTCGGGACAGCGCAATCCTTCCACTGCCCTCGGGGGGCTCCGCACACCTCCAGCAACGCCATTGTCGCCTGGGACCCAGAAACCGTCGGAGGAGGAAGCGAAAGCGAAAGCCCTCAGCCTTAAGGGGAGGGAACCAGATTTTTTTTTTTTTTCCACATCCCCCTGCCCTTTCCAAGAAGAGGCCAGTGGGCGGCTGGAGACCAGAAATATCATATTGGGGACAGGCTTCTTTGCTCAGCCGTTATGTTAGCTGGGGAAACAATGGTGATGATAGACTGTCGGAAGAAAAGGAAAAAGAGAGGGAGCGGCTTCGAAAGCCCCCTCGGTACTGAGATTCCAGTGAGAGACACCAACACGCCGCCGAGCATCCTCTCAAACAGTTATGAAGTGGGTGTGGGGTTGCATCTTCTAAAGGCTTAACCTTAACCAGAAAGCTGCAAATCAGCAAGAAGCTGGGAGTTGTTTCACCTCCGGAGCTTAGAGGTGTTCATAGGAGCGTCATTTTATAAAATTGGGTGAAAGGAGGAGTATGCGGGGGCAGTGAGGCTTGAGGACAGGTTGTGGGGCAACCGGCAACAGAATATACCTGCGGGGGGGGGGGGCACCAAGGAGAGGGTGCTGTCTCTGAATCTTTCGACTTAGTCCCTCAGGACCTTTCCTGGCTCAACGGTCTCCCTAACCTAGAGCCACCCACAACAACCGCCCTTTCTGCCAGCACCTCCTTGCTCGACTGAGCACTGCGGAGGAACTCCTCCAAACCCCGCCTTCCCTTGCAACCTGTGTTGGCCTAAACTGCTCGGCAACTGTTGACGTCACACACCGAGGCCCTTCCAGAATGGAAGAGATTTACTAGACAACCCCGCCCACCACGCTGAAATTACCCCGGCAGGTGTCTCTTCCGAGCCGGGTGAGCTCTTCGGGAATGGACCAGGGGCGGGTTAGGTTGGTGAAGTCAGTTTATCGGTAGGCGCACTTGCACTTCCTCTTCCTCTAGCTACGCTTGACCTCCATTTTCCCCTTCAGAAAGGCCAGAGCTCCGAACTGCAGCCGCTAGTGCTTGGAGGGTGCTGTATCCCACTGTGGCTCGTCCTCGGTGGCGGACAAGGGGGCATGGGAAAGTGGAGGTGGAAACCACAGGAAACAGAAAACTTAAGGGAGAATATGGCCCACTTGGGACTGTGAAGCATTGAGGCTCCTGAAGGAGGGAGAGACCAAACTCTGGAAAAATTCATTGCAAGCATTGGTGAGCCATTTGGTGCGCTGAAAACACAAGAAACCACAGTACAAAACCTCGATTTTATTATAAATATCAAGAATCCAGAGTGTGTTTATGGGCCAGCATATGACTTTAGTCTTAGTGGAAAGTAGCTGCTCTCCCCTCTCTGTATATTCTAAAGTTCTTCTCATTTCCAGGGTTCCACACCAAAACCCTGGCTCTGAACCCAGTTACACTAAGGAGTTATAAGCCCTGTTTTCTACCAAGAAATCTGCATCATCATCAAGAGGAGTTTGGAGAGGGGGCAACACTCGTGGCAGAATTTCAGGCATCAGCTAGTGAGTTATTTTCTAGGAATTCGCTCCTTCTAGAAGCAGCTGCCTACTGTGCAACTCTGGTAAGCCCCTTGTTCCCAAATTCTCCACTAGAGAGGAGAAAAGAAGGGAGGGAGATGGCACATGCAGGTCAGAGGAGTCTTTCATTCTGGAGCTCCTGACCCACCAGGAGCCTGCATCATGGTCCAGAAGCATCCCCTCCTCTCCATGAGCTGCTGGTAGGTTCCTGCTTCACAGATGGAGCCTCCATCCAGAAAGAGGATTTGGTCAGCCTGCTCCACCAAGCTGAGACAATGGGTGATGAGAAGCACAGACCGAGAGCGCCGCTCCGGGCTTTTGTACAGGAGCTGCTCCACCTGAGAAAAGACGCAGACTCCGTCAAGCGCCCAGGGAGACATCTGTGTTTCCAGAGCCCGGAAAGCTTTCACCAGGATCACTGCCACCTCTGCCAACGACCCCAAGGAGTCTAAGATTCTCATTCTAAGTGCTCCTTTGTCCAACCTTTGATTTGTTGAGGACTATTTACATGAGGTGGCAACAGTGGGATAAAAGTAAGAGTCCTGAGGTGAAACCCATAAGAAAAGAGTAAAGGTTATCAAACAGTCTCTCCTCTTTACCTATAAACTGGGAATTTTATATTCTGTTTTGAAGAAATACAACTTGGTGGTAAAAAGCATGAGCATTCAAGCCAGGCGGGCTTGACTCTGGGTCTGTGCTCTGCTACTCCACAGCTCAGTGACGTTGAGCGGTCGTTTCACCTCTCTTCACCCCCTTTTTATCATGGGTAGAATGAGGGTAACAATGCCCAGCTCAGAGGCCTTCAAGATGAATGAACAAGTCAGATAATACATGCAGGGGCCCTAATCGCATGTCCGGTACATAGTAAAAGAGTAACAGCTCAACTGATAATAATACTTTTAGGATGGTCTTCTTATGTTTGGCGTCAGAGATTCAGGGTCTATAGACAGTGTCTTTGAATTGGTTCTAAGCATCTTGGAGGGCAGCTACTGGGAACTGAGAATCGCAGGGACTGATCTGGATAACTATGTTAGTATAAATAACAGAGGATGAGTGAGGGAAAGAAGACTGGGGGAGGGGGAATACAGTCACTAACAAAATGTCCCTCTCACCCGTAACTGGCTGTCTGCGTCGAGGGCACTGGTAGCGTCATCCAGGATGAGTACGCGTGGTTTCCGGATCAATGCTCGAGCCAAGGCCACTGCCTGTCGCTGACCCCCTGATAGCTGGCTCCCAGCCTCGCCTATCTCTGCAGAGACAAGAGCCAGGGTGAGGGCTGGATAACCACACGTGCCTCCACGTGCTTGCCTCTGTGTGCACGTGGGCGCAGACGTGCACATACACACATCAAGGACTGATGGATGCAGCTGGATGGGGAAAGTTCTGGAAAGGCGACCGAGTTCTGAGGATGTGAGCATGAAGAAGCCAGAGGAACAAGATCCTACAACTTCAAACTGATGTCAGCGGGTTGGAAGGGACTACAGAATAAAGGATTCAGTAAAGATGTCTGGGTGAGGGGCGCCTGGTGTCTCAGTGGGTTAAGCCTCTGCTTTCGGCTCGGGCCATGATTCCAGGGTCCTGGGATCAAGCCCCAAATCAGGCTCTCTGCTCAGTGGGGAGTCTGCTTCTCCCTCTCTCACTCTGCCTGCCTCTCTGCCTACTTGTGATCTCTGTCTGTCAAACAAATAAGTAAATAAATAAATCTTAAGGGAAAAAAGGATGTCTGGGTGAGGATATGGGCTGAAAGGCACCTGTGTTATAGCCCTCAGGGAGTTCAGAGATGAAACTGTGGGCTCCAGACACCATTGCAGCAGCTATGATTTCCTCCATAGCTGGCTTCTGGACCAGGCCATAGGCAATATTTTCTTGTAAACTCCTCCCAAACAGCTGTGGCTCTTGCCCCACTGCAGCCACCTAGGACAAAATATGAAGAAGTGTCAAAGAACAAGGAACACAGGAGTATGGTTATCGAGAGACTCATGACTCAAAATCTTTGTTGAAAATATATCACAAAATTACACACGCTCTCTCCTGACTACACCCCATCTCCACCCAGGATCTGTCATTCCCTGGTTCTCCTTTCAGAGCGCTCAGCTAGGGTGTTCACCGATGTCCCCTCCCCACCCCCTCCACTGCCGCCATCCTCTTGCTCACTTGTGTGTGCAGGTAGCGGTGTTCGTATTGAGGAAGGGGGTTCCCATCCAGCAGCAGCCGGCCCCCTGTGGGCTGGTACAGATTCTGCAGCAAGGCAGCCACTGTGCTCTTCCCGGAGCCATTGGGCCCCACCAGAGCCGTCACCTCACCAGGCCGTAGGGTGAATGTCAGCCCCTGGAGGTCAGAGAATCCAAAAAAATGAGAGACAGACTAAGGCCTCTAACCTTGAGACTGCCATTGTCTTATTACACAGCATGATGTCTTCGCCCAGAGAAGAAAGGTGGGGGTCGGGGAAATGGGGAAAAACAGCAACTCCTACCCTCCCACAGGCATAAATTTCCGTTTCTCAGGGATGATAGCTCCCCAAGGAATAGAGACGGAAAATTAGGCAAAAATCAGAGAGACCAAACACCACTATGTCACACACTTGATATCAAATGTCACGAGAAAGTAGGAAAAAAAAATTACATTCTAAATGACAAATGGAAAGAAGAGGAAAAGATAGAAGACTGGAGACAGATTTTGCTTCAGCAGTTCCTTAGGATGTGAGACCCTCCTCCCGGAGAGCCTCTTCTCCCAACCTCCTTACAAATCTAAACCAGTTCTTGAGTTCGGGGCAGCTGTATGGAGCAGACGGGGCTCATCTCTGCCTTTAAGGGGCTAGGAAGGATCTATCTGTACCTCGTGCTAAGCGGGCCGAAGACAGGAAGAGAGTTTAGGATGGTAGAGATGAGTGAGGCTGGTGACAAACAAGGATAGGTAGGCTATACCTGCAGCACTGGGACATCTGGACGGTTCGGGTAGGTGAAGGAGACATCCTGAAACTGGACAAGACCCTCCAAGTTTAAAGAAGTCAACACACCACTGGGAGGACAGCGAGGAATCCGGTCCAGGTATTCAAATATTTTCTCTGAGGAGCCCACAGCCTTCTGTACACTCGGGTAGGTGGAGAGCAGTACCTGCAGGGGAGTATGAGTATTGAGAAGGGGAGAACAAATCGGCTTGCCAGGGCCATGTGATAGGAGAAGGGTAAAGAACAGAAGGAAGGTGACAAAGATGGTGATGGGACCTAAGAAGGAAAAGCACTAGGGAGTGAAAACAGAAGGCTCTCACCTCAACAGCGGAGGTGAACTGGATCTGGTAGAGAATAAACGTGATAAGGTTCCCGCTGCTTACAGCCCCACTTGTCACCAGATGCCCACCGATGTATAAGATTCCCACCTTCAGCAGCATCCCTGAGATCTGTGGAGAGACCATGGAGAAAAGGGATTGTGGTTGAAAAATCTCGGGGAGGAGGGGTGCAAAGTATGAGACACATTAGCAGTTTGGAGATATAAAGTCCCTTTCCACCAGAGAACAGCAGGAGGCTCCACGGCCAGACAGGGAGCATGTACCACGGGGGCTCCACGGAGTCTTGCTTGGCTACACCACAGAAGTCATCACTGTTCTCCCCATCACCACTATCACCTTGTGTGCAGAACACTTGCTTGCAGAGCACTCTTCACAAAAGGCTTTAAATGAAATGTCACCTAATATTCATAGCAAGAACCCTATAAACAAGGTTATACCATTCCCTTTTGTAAATGAGGAAACAGGGGAGCCTAGGTGGCTCAGTCGGTTGAACATCTTGGTTTCGGCTCAGGTCATGATCTCAGAGTCCCAAATCATTGTCAGGCTCTCTGCTCAGTGAGGAGTCTGCTTCCTCTCTCTTTATCTCTCTCCCCTGCCCATGCTCTCTCCCTCTCAAATAAATAAATCTTTTTTAGAAAATAAAAAATAAAAATGAAATGGGCAAACAGTCTCAAGAGAAAGTAAGTTACTAGCCCACGATCACAGAGCTAGTAAACGACAGCACCGAGGCAGGAATTCCTAAGTGCTGCTCCAGTTCTCTTTCAATGACGGAGCAGATGCCCCTCATCCTTGGCTTCTGCTATTGCCATGGCTCTCACAGTCCCAACATGACAGAGGGCAGCTGCAGGACTTTATGCCTGAGTGCTGCCTGAGAGGCAAAGGAAGGCCCCGGGACTGGAAGACATGGCCCCTCCCTAAAAAGGGGGCTGGAAGGATTCCGTGTACCATGGTGACAAGGAAGCCATCTGGCAGGTCTAAAGAGAGAGAGGCAGTTAGGAACACCGAGCAGGGTAACTGAGGCCCAGGTTGCTAGGATGAGAACACGGAACCAACCACTGCCCCGTGGTGGCAGCGTGCGGAGCAGGACGGGAAAGGGAGTGGAGTCGAGGCGTCTCAGGCACTCATTTCCAGGTGCTCACACTGCTGGTCCAGACGTTGACTGCATAGGCCACAGCCTCCTTCTGATGGAGGGTATTCATATCCTGCAGCTTCTGGCTGTACTTCTGGGCCTCAGCCTCCTCGTTGGCAAAGCTCCGGACCGTGGGCATGGCTGACAGCACCTCAATGGCCACCTGGCTGGACTCTGCCAGAGATTTCTGCACCTGGGCTGCCAGCGCCTGTGGAGACACGGACAAGAGATGTCGCACAGGGTTGGCAAACCATCAGGGACACTAGTACCTGAGTTCCCTAGTTGGAGATTAAAGGTGAGAAGAGGCAGATGAATGAAGGAAAGACAGGGGCACTGTTATGCTTCCTGGATACAAAAGGGGTACAGAGCAGAGGAAATTATTTAGAAGGGCCACAGGGGATGGAAATCTCAAGACTGGTGATCATGTTTGCAAAGACAGATGGTGGGCAGAAGTTAGAAGAGGAAACACAGAGAGTATGGAGCTCAGCACTGAGCCATCTGGGAGCACGGGTTACAGGAACAGGGGTCCCCTGAAGACAGGGAATCAGCGAAGGTGCCAGGAAAGAAATCTAAGAGGGATTAATTCCACCCAGTCCGGAAAATGAAGGGCTGTGTAGGGTGAGGCAGTTCCCTAGACATACCTGGTACCATTTTCCCAGCTTCTTAGGCAGAAGGAAAAGCAGAGGCAGGGTGACCAGGGTGACCATAGTGAGGGACAGTGACCCCCAGAGCATGAGCCCCAAGAGACACAGCCCCCGCACCAGGTACCACAACAGCAGGCTCAGCTTCTCACTCAGAGACTCACTTAGCGTGGAGGTGTCCTCTGTCACCCGAGAAGTGATGGCTCCTGCCAGGCATTGGAGAGAAGAGAGCAGTTGAATGAAGAGACTAGCAATGAGCCAGGGGGAGGAGCCAGGGAAAGAGGGGCGGCAACAGGGTGTTCTGAGGAGTCTGAGGAAGAGGAAGTAAGGGGGATATGGGAGTTTAGGGATCTCAGTGCTGGGAGAATGAGTGTTAGGGAAAACCTGGCCAAAGATTTTCATTGTAACTATAAGGAAATTGATGCCCATGTGAATTTCCATTTCTCTGACAGTTTCTATCCCTTAAAGAGCATGTATAACCCTGCTTCACACAGAGTACAGAGAAGAGCTTAAGCTGGTCACCTAACATGGCTAGAGAAAAAGAGTGCTGCTAGAAAGCAGTCCAGAAAACTCTACCAAGCACTCAGCTGGGAACCAAGAGATGCGTTCTATCCCCAAGCTCACCCCTATCCATATGTGACCATGCCAGTTTCAGCATTTAGGGTCCGGGCCTCAGCTTTCTTCTCTGCAAAATAGGGAGTTGGACTCCGTGATCTCAAAATTTCCAGGTTTGAAATTCTATAGTTTTTTATCTGAGTATATACATAAGGAAAAATTTATGGAAATTTAGATGGAAAAGCTAGGTTTTTCTGAAGGTAAAGAATACTCAAAGTATATCAAAAATAAGAAATGACAATGTCTACGTGAGAGAGAGAGAAAGATCAAGGTTATGAGTAAAAGAGGATATATGGGGAAAATGAAGAGTATACAGATGTATAATGAGTTTCATGACACACCCGTTTGGTTCTGTTGGAAAAACTCTGTTTCCTGACGCAGGACAGCCTGAAATACCTCTCCTTGCAAGCGGTTGTGCACACGGCCCATGGTGCTGTTATAGACCCCATCAGCCCAGAACTCCAGCACTGCACTGGAGAGAGAGAAGGATCAGGCCCTGTTCCAGGGACAGAGAGAAGTCCCAAAGAAGGGCCCTTTGGACAGCAGCCCCAGCTTCCAGATCCCTCTTTTCCAGGGCCCCCCATTCTCAGGCTTCCATCTTCAGCCCCCAGACCTGGCTATGGTGAGAATGGACATGAGCGTTATATTCCGTGTGAAAACAGAGGCTGTCCCATTTTGTAGAATCCAGTCGGCGAGGTGACCGGTAAAGAACGGAATGGCCATTTCCCCTGGAGAGGAAGAGGAGGGAGAGGTCAGTCACAGATATCAAGTTTAAGCAGATCAGTTCCAAGCAGAGGCCCCGTCCCCCATCCCACTCCTTCGAACCCGTCACCGGTATCCGGGAGGGCCCGGGCAGAAAGAGGACACTGAGAACCCAGCCCTGCAACCGCAACGTGGAACTCACAACCCTGAGCCCCACCGGACCTTCAGAGGTTTCATAGGGAGACCAGAGGTCATAGGGTGTGCTGCCCAGAAGAAAGGACTTGCCCAGGGTAGCTAGTGAAGCAACGCCTGAAGCAGCATCGGAGTCCAGGGCTCTTTCCTTGACACCGGAGCGAGTCTTCTCACCACCAGAGCTCGGTCGCCTCCCTCTGATCCCCATTTCCCAGAACCCACACTAACCGATCTCACTGACCATTATTACTATGATTCCTGCCCAGGCCCCTAGTGTCCGTCCCTCTCTGCCCCTGCGTCCCTCTTACCGAGACTGGAGAGAACTAACAGGACCAGCAGGAGCGGGAGGCGTCGTATCTCTGAACCCAGGCAGCCTAGAAGCCGGCGCACCGCGTCTCCTGAACCCCCGTGACTTTTCGGCCTCCAAAGTCCGCCGAGCTTATGCCACATGGCGGCTGCGGGTACTGCTGCCAAGTAAGTGAGGGCGAAAGCATCCAGGCGACTTCCCCAGTGCAGGAGCCGGGAGCCGTCGGAAGCCCTGGGAACGCTCCACGAGCTCAGCTCTCGGAACAAGGCAAGTCCGGGCAGGGCCAAGCCCAGCGCCGCCGCCAATGGCTGCAGAGCGGCTCGCCATCCCCGGACTCCTGCGCTTTTCCTGCCGGAGCCGACCGTTGCCCTGAGAACAGCACGGGCCCCCAGCCACAGCACAGCCCAGCGGCTCAGGCCCACCACCCAGACCCGGAGCAGGGGCAGCGCGGCGGGGACCAGCGCGGAGCCTATTCTGGGGAGCGCCTCCCGGAGCAGAACCCAGTCGGCGAGGAGCAGCAGCGTTACCCCCAGCCACGCCAGGGAAGCTCGGGACGAGCAGAGGCAGCCGCAGGGGCTGCGGGACCCCGAGCTGGCCATGAGCGCGCGGGTGCTGCCGGAGGTCGCACGCCCGGCCTGGGACTCCCCGCTGGCCGCGCGGGGCCGCCGACTCCGGATGCTGTACCCGAGAGGGCGCTGAGACCCGGGGCGGGGAGAGGAGGGCAGGGCGGACGGAGGCGGGGACCCCGGAAAGTCCCAGGACCGGCTGGTTCTGGCCGCGCTCCTAGAAGCTGGCGGTTTCGCGGAAAGGGAAAACGAAAGCGGCAGCCCCTCAGTAGATCCGCCCCGCGCAGAGGTGGCCCGCCCAGACTATTTTGGGAGGAGGCGTGGAAATCAGATATGAGGTTACGGGGAGCGGACTTGCGGCTCCAACCTTCTCCATCAGGCACACTAGTCCTTCCTTGCTTTCTTTGCTTCGTCTTGCGAATTCCACTTGCCGGGACGTTTTTACCCCAGCCTCTTTCGTCACCTGTCTCCGGGCAGATCTGTGCCAAGTAGGTTAGCGCCGGGCGCGAGGCCTCACACAGCGGACCCGGGCGCCCCCTAGTGGGCGTGGGGAAGGCGCGGGACTGGAGGCGTGCGCTGCCTGCTGTCCCACGTCCGAGACCAGTGCCCCAGGCTGCAAGCGGCGCCGAGATGTTGCGCGGCGGCGAAGTCCGCACTGGGGTAAGGAGTCTGTGCCGAAGGTTTAGGAGACACGTGGAGGCGGTGGAGCGACAGGGGGGACCCTGGAAACTCCGAGGAACGTATGCGGTGACTAAAAGAGTGAGGAGGTAGTTTGTAGCAGCCAGTGTTTGTAGAGATGCCCTGAGATGAAGACGGGGCACCTCTGTTCCGAAGGGGATCTTATAGGAGTCCACCAAGGGACCGGGCCCGCGAGGCGAGTGGAGAAGGGGGTGCATTGGCTCTTAGCTGGAAACGTCAAGGGGAAGCTGCTCTAAAGCGCTTTCGCTTTCAACTCCGGACTGGAGAGAGGAGCTGCTTAAATCAGGGGAGGGGGCTGGAGAAGGTGCAGACTGATGAAGAAATGGTGCCCTGGGTGAAGTAGGACAGCGCTGGGGCGAAGGGAATATGGGCACTGATTGAGAAGGGACAGCTCATCATACAGATCTTTGATAAATTGGCCGCTGGGTAACTCATAGCAGCAGCTCTGATAATGGGGGTTCCTTGTGAGATGGTGGTGTCCTTCCCCAGCCTGATCCAAGAAGGCTCCCATTTGGCTCTGGCACATAGCAGCTCCCTATGTCCTTCCTGCTCACTCCCACCTGCCTGCCCAGGCTGGGCAACTGAGGCTGCCCACAGCCCATGGCAGGCTGGCTTCTGTTCCTAAACTATGCCACCACTCTTGGCTTGGGGGCAGCTTTGTTTTGGAGGAATAACCCCTAGAATGGGGCTGCCCTTTTTCAATGGCCCTCAAGTTCATGGTAGATCAGTATGTCAGACAGCTCTGGGCAATGGCCCTGGGGTCCGGACTTACAGAGTGATAAGAATGCACTAAAACCATTTGTAAGGTAGAAAATCTGATGAGCAGTGGGAAATGGGAAGCAGAAGTCACAACAACAGGGGAGTTAGACCCGGGTTTTAGTCCCAGTCTGTTATTAATTCCGGGTAACCTTGACAAGTCAAGCGCCTCCTCCATGATTCAGTTTCCGCATTTGAACCAAGGACCTTAAAGGCTCTTTCCAACTCAACAGGAGTAGAAAACGTGTAGCTTTATCCCTTTTACCTTCTTTAATTCTTTTCCTTGATTTCCTTTCTTGACCTGAAAAAGTGAGCTCAAACTCCCCAGGCAAATCATCTCCTGGTACAGATCTCTTCCTCTGGCTGCTGAGGTACCTATTGACCTCTTGATCAGAACTCCTTAAATGAGGGCTTCCTGGGTAGCTCATTTGGTTAAGCGACCCACTCTTGATCTCAGCTCAGGTCTTGATCTCAGGGTCCTGCATTCAAGTCCCACACTGGGCTCCACACTGGGTGTGGAGCCTACTTTTACAAAAGAAAAAATAAATAAATCCTTAAATGAAACCTTTATTTTAAACCATCTCGTGTGTTCCTGGCTGCTTTCCTCCTCAATGCATGGCCCTGCAAACCACCGCGCCCCTTGATATTTCTGCTGTTTAATAAATTGGCTAAGGGGTGTGGGGTGGAGAATTAGGGGCCAAAGAAAGACTTGAGGTGGTTTCTCAAGGTCACAGTAACCTTCTCTGTGTTGGGTCTGTACACATCCACACGCACTAGGAGCACATGTGGCGGAGGTCATTCACTTGTAGGGCTGCCTCTTCCGCCAGTGCTTGGAAGCACCCCCATGAGCCAAATGTCTGCTTCTGTGAACCTCATCCCCACCTCTCTCTTTATAGTGGGAAGGATTCAACTTAGGAAGGCTGCGGCCCAGGGATAGGATTCTATTTCTGTTGTGCCAGGAGCAGGCTGTGACATTCTCCTGCAGCTGGGAGAGGAGACAGAGAAGGTGGAGTGATAGAGGGGATATCCTGTACTGGGAGTCTGCTCTGGCCTAAATTGCTGTATGATCTTGAGCTAGTCACCTCACCTCTCTGGGGATGTTTCCTCATCTGTTGCATGAGGGAATCTAGTCTCGTCCTGCTCTGACATTCCATCCTCTTTGTCTGCAGACAACCATCATGGCAGTGGAGTTTGACGGAGGTGTTGTGGTGGGTTCTGATTCCCGAGTGTCTGCAGGGTAAGTACCAGTCAAGGTGAATGCTTCTGGAAGGAAGCCAATGGCCCTAAATACAGATTTTTCTTGCCCATTCATGAAGAGACTGGTAAAGTGGAGCTTTGCAGAAATGGAGTTAACCTTCAGAAATGCCCCTCTAATGAGATACTGGGCAAGTGCTTGGGTCCCTGAATTCATGGAAGAGAATCTGGGGCCTGAATGCTTGTGGCCTGTCCCTGCAGAAATGGTTATAAAAGAATAGGGTATGAGAAAGAGGTAAGACACAAAGATTTCAGGGGCCCTCCTTCCATCTATATTTAGAGATAGAAAAGGTGGTTCTGCCAAGCAGATATTCTGGTTTCTCATCCAGCACATGTTGAACTAATTTGATTTCCTCCATCCTGGCCAGTCTCCCCATATGCAAAATGAGTATATGGGATTAGGTCAATATTACTTACTTTATGTCCCATAGAACACATAACTTCCTCAAGATGGGTACAACAAAGAAAAATTGCTTAAAAACATGATTCTTAATTTACTATTTTTTGTTTTACTGTAAAATCGAAGCCTGGAAATAAGTCTAATTTTGATAACTTGCGGTGTTTCATTTATTCAAGATGATTTTTTTTCTTCCTATTTTAATCCAAGTATTAAATTTCATGGACTCCAGGGCTGTTCTCTTGTCAGATAAATTTGAGAAACACTGGATGATTAATCTCCAAAATTCTGGCATTGCTAATGTTGGTGACTGTTGGCCCATTCCCCACAGAGAGGCGGTGGTAAACCGAGTGTTTGACAAGCTGTCCCCACTGCACCAATACATCTTCTGTGCGCTCTCTGGCTCAGCTGCTGATGCCCAAGCCATGGTTGACATGGCCGCCTACCAACTGGAACTCCACGGGTATGAAGCTCTGGGGTCCTCAGTCCACATTCACCAGAGTTCTCCCCACCCGCGAAGCCCGAGACAGTGTCCCATTCCAGGAGTGCTGCAATGAAAAATGAAAAATTCTTGTTTGCGCTCCCATTTTTATTAGCTTTGAACTGGAGCTTGACTCTCCAATGTGGTTTCTACCTCTGTAAATTGGAGATAATTAACAGCACCTACCCTACCTCACCTGACAGTTATTTTAAGAATCAAATGATATATGTGAAAATGGCTTGGACACTGTAAATCTCTGTCCCACTATGAATAACGAGAAAGAAAATGATGATGTGACCCACCATATATCAGGAAGTTACCCAGTGGGAAACCAAGGTCATTGGTGCAGAAGTAAATCCTATCTGCTTTTACCCACATGGGCATGGCCCTTGCAGCAAAGTGTTATATAATTGGGGGATAGGTAGGGAAAGGATGGGGATGGAGGAAAGGAAAGGAATGTTGAATCTTCTTACCAGTGGGTGCTGTGAGACTAGTCCCCCTGGAGTTTGAACTATTGCAACCACAGGTTTCAGGTTTCACATGTCACTTGGCAGGGATGATGGCAATGGCACAGGAGGGTGGCCCTTCAGGAAATGATATTGACCCCTATTACTAACACTCCCTTTAGGTTGGAACTGGAAGAACCTCCTCTTGTTCTCGCTGCTGCCAACGTGGTGAGGAATATCAGTTATAAGTATCGGGAGGACCTGTCTGCGCATCTCATAGTAGCCGGCTGGGACCGACGGGACGGGGGCCAGGTGCATGTCTTCCAATGTACCCCCTCTACCCTATGGGGGGAGACAGAGGTTACATCCTTCTGACAGTGGGTTCCCCGGACACCGCCTCTAAAAACAGTGTAATCTCGCCAATGGGATTAGGAAATGGGGGGCTTCACTACAACACGGAGACACCCTGCCTGTCTCAGTGGCAAGGAGAGGATTGGTACTTCCAGAGTCTGACCTGAGGATGCCCCCCCAGGTGTATGGAACCCTGGGAGGTACGCTGACTCGGCAGCCCTTCACCATCGGCGGCTCTGGGAGCACCTACGTCTATGGTTATGTGGATGCAGCCTATAAAGCAGGCATGTCCGCTGAGGAGTGCAGGAGCTTCACCACGAGTGGTAACTGACTGCATGGAAGGGTACCTGGGAGGGTTTTTAAACCTGGGAAGGAAGGAGAGGGTGAGGAACACGTTGAGGAATACATGGGCAACCATTTAACTTAATGTCTAAACTGGAACTCTTTTGAGAGGGAAAGGGAGCAGGACACTGCTAGACGAGATGGGACTCCGGAACCCAGGGCAGACACCAGGAGTGTTCGGAGTACCCCAAAGCAAAGTACACAGTTACTGTAGGACTCGGGCGTGCTGGAGCTGGCTGTTAAACATGCAAGAACTCATGAGCTGCTTATTAACTATTTGCAATTTGAAATCCATCCTGGTGGGAGTTTTGAGACCATGGATAATGGGAGATGTTACATCTAAAGGCTTTTTTTTTTCTAAGTTGATTTACCAGCACACTGCTTGGTATGTGTCCCTAGGAGATGGGTCTTGAGGTCTGAGGGTGGTAGTAAGCACATGAGCAGGAGAGAAATGTAAAGAATCCTGAAGCTAAGTCATTCTCTCTCCCCCTCTCCACCCTGAAACTCTGCAGCTATCGCTCTGGCCATGAACCGGGATGGCTCTAGTGGGGGCGTCATCTACCTGGTCACTATTACAGCTGCTGGTGTGGACCATCAAGTAATCTTGGGTGATGAGCTGCCGAAATTCTATGACGAGTGAATCTTCCTCAGACCTCCCTTCGTCATTTTGTAATAAACTCTTTCAGACCAGAACCCGGTATGGCCAATGGAAAATGAGTGCTCAGGGAGATGAAGCTTACGTGAGTGGGGTGAGGTGAGGCGAGGGGGCTCCTTCCCTCCCAGATATCAGATACCTTTTCCATAATGTGTTCATTCATATTAGAGGTCAATACATGATGAGTGCGTAAAATTTCAGGATTTGTGAGTTTCAAAGAATAATAACAACAACAAAAACATTGGGCAAGGCATTGGTTACATGCTTATAAGCTTTCTCTCTTATAACCCAAACAAAAAACCTTTATACATTAGACTACTATGTCTATTTACGGACAGATGAAGGCCTAAAAAAAGTAAGTTCCTTAACCAAAATCATAGCAAATTCAAAAACTGAAAAATGGGATTTAGCTTTTTTTTTTTTCCCAACCATATGCCCTTCCTCTTCTGCATAACACATAAAACTTTCCATTCCTTCAACCTCCGTGTATCATGTCCTCCTTGAAATCTGCGATAATTAGCCCAACACAGCAGTCGACACTTAGGAAGTTAATAGCAGATACCTGAGTGACTATTTAGCTAAACAGGCTAACTTCTGGTCCAGGCTTTGCCATGTACTTCCCAAGTGATGGGACAAATTATTCCCCTTTTTCGAGGCCTCATTTCCTCTTCTGTCAAATGAAGGCGTTGATTTCTAAGGTGATTTACAGCTTGAATATTCAATGTCATTTTGCTCATAAGTAAGCAGCTAAGAGGTATATTTAAACAAATCATAATGGGCTCCCCAGGAGGCTTTTGTCTGCTTTTCTTTCTGGATCTCAGGCTTAACATAAAAATTCAAAGTACCCTAAAACAATCCTATGCCCTTGGGAGCCTGTGGGTTTTTTGGGGGGAAGGGGGGGTCTAAAATTATAGAGACTTGAGTTCTTTCTAGTCATGATATTTAATTTATTCTGAAGTTTAAAATAATAGTTTAACGGGCTCCCGGGTGGCTTGGTGACTTCCGCTCAGGTCATGATCTCAGGGTCCTAGGATCGAGCCCCACATTGGGCTGCCTGCTCAGCAGGGAATCTGTTTCTCTGTCTCCCTCTGTCTACCACTCTGCCTACTTGTGCTCTGTCTCTGTCAAATAAATAAATAACATCTTTTTTTAAATAAAATAATAGTTTAAGAGCCAATCTCCCCACCAATCACAACTAGAAAAACTCTTCTGGAAAGCAGACGAAAAGCAAGTGCTGAAGGACTGTGGAAAATAGACAAAATCATGTGGGCAATGAGGAGAGACAGAGCTTGAAGAGGCAATGCTCCCCATGGGTAATTTTTCAATTTTTCCCCCTCATTCATCTCCCAGCTTTCCCCTAAGAAGTCAGGCTTCAGGTACAAAGCTGTAGTGCCCTAAATTGCCAAGAGAAAGACTGTAGTTGGTTCTGGCCAGAGGAATGGAGGAACTAGAGAAAGGGGGCCCCTGGGGACAGTAAAGTGGAAGGGGTTTCCCACATGAGGGAACTGGAAAAGGGGATTCCTTAATTCTAGGTTGGAACTCTCACAAGTACCTCGTGACCCCTGAGCCACACATACATGAGGCACACCCCAAATGGCCCAGCACAGACTTTGAGAGCCAAACTAAGATTTAAGCCTTTAATATTAGAACTCTGTCTTTTTCCTTATTGGCTGAAGAATCGTGTCCTTGTGTCCCTCATCTCAAAAAGCATTTATAGCAGCTCACAGAAGCAGACACAATTTAATGAGAAGAAGAAGAAGAAACTGGGGCAAAGAGATAATAAAGCTAAGAAATAAGTAAAGCCAAGGGATCAAACTAAAATACAAAATGAATCTTAAAAAAAAAAAAAAAAAATGGAGTACAGGAGCTGTTTTATACTGGCCAAAAAGAGCAGTCTGTAAAATATTCAGGAATTTTGAAAGGCAGTTGTTGACCGTGGGTAGCTTCACATCAGCCTGGATAGAAGCATTTATTCTACAGAAACCAGGAACGTTACAGGTCAGAATTTTTTGGGTTTTTTTCCCAAAGAGAGTCTGTTTAACAGGACATGTATTTATCACCCAGCTATGGATGGGTAAGAAACGACTGACTCTGAGCTACAGGGTAGTGAAAGCAAAGAAGAAAAGGAAATTAGGTATGAAGTTCAAAAGATTCATTTAGGGACACTTGGGTGGCTCAGTCGGTTAAGTGTCTGCCTTGGGCTCAGGTCATGATCCCAGGGTCCTGGGATCCAGCCCTGTGTTGGGCTCCTTGCTAAGCAAGAAGCCTGCTTCTCCTCTCTCTCCTTGTGCACGCTCTCAATCTCTCTCTCGGGAAAATAAATAAATAAAATCTTTTTAAAAATAAATCAAAATCATTTAAAAAGCTACAGCATAGAGAATATAGTCAATGGCATTGTAATAGCGTTGTATGGTGACACATGGTGACTATGCTTGTAGTGAGCGTAGCATAACATTTAAACTTGTGGGATCATTATGTTGTACACCTGTAACATTGTGTGTCAACTACTTCAATTTAAAAAAAAAAAAGATTCACTGAAATGAAACCAAGCCAGAGGTGGCTCAGTCAGTTAAGTATCTGACTCTTGATTTTGGCTCAGATCAGGATCTCAGGGTTGTGGACTGAGCCCTGCGTGGGTCTCCGTACTCAGCAGACAGTCGGCTGAGGATTTTCTCTGTCCCTCTGCCTCTGCCTCTCCCAACCAAGTAAATAAATAAATCTTAAAAAAAAAAAAAGGCATCCAATTAAAACAACTCCTCCTATATATGTATACATTTTCAAGTCACACAGAGGGTTTGCTAAAACGGAATATGCATTATGCCACAAAGAAAACTGCAATAGATTTCAAAGTATCAGTATCTTTGAAAAGAGCTACATTTTGTAGCCATATTATAATAAAATTAGAACCTGATATCAAAAGGATACCTAAATTTCAGATAGTTTGCAAAATAAGAAAATATTGATAAATAACCTGGATTTACAAGGTGGCTCAGTCAGCTACATCTGCCTTTGGTTCAGGTCATGATCCTGGAATCCTGGGATGGAACCCCACATCAGGGTCCCTGCTCAGCAAGGAGGCTGCTTCTCCCTCTGCTCCTCCCCCCTGCTCATGTTTTCTCTCTCTCTTTCTCTCTCTCTCTCAAATAATTAAATTAATCAATCAATATTAAAAAACAAAAAGAATATGAGTTGAGGATTAGACTCTTTAAAAAAAAAGAGATACAATAAAAGTTAGAAATCACTTTACATTAGCCAAAAGACATAAAGTATCCACTGACAAGCTTAATTAAGAATTTATAGAGGGCCAGGGCGCCTGGATGGCTCAGTCGGTTAAGCACCTCACTCTTGATTTCGGCTCTCCGGTCACAGTCTTAGGGTCATTAGATCAAGCCCTATGTAGGGCTCCACCCTGGGCATGGAGCATGTTTGAGATTCTCTCTTCCTTTCTCCACTGCCCCTTGCCCCAGCCCACTCCCACACTCTGTTTAAAAAAAAAAAAACTCTAAAAAAGTCATTGAATATGATTTGAAATAATGGAGAGTCATTTTGCATTCTTGGGTGGAATCAAAACCTTATAAAGATATCAATTGCTCCCTAACCTTATCTTTAAATTGAGTGTAATCTCAATCAAAACTCTACTTAACCCTTTTGAGGAAATTTATAAGATCACTCTAAAATATGTATGATGTAATAATGGTCTTCAAATAGCTAAGCAAACCTTTAAGTAAACATACTTGTCTCAAACATAATGTCCTAAACATTAAGACATTCAACAGAACTATAATTATAAAAAAGTCTAATTTTTAAAAACTATATATATAAATTGGGGTGCCTGGGTGGCTCAGATGGCTAAGCCTCTGCCTTCAACTCAGGTCATGATTTCCAGGTCCTGGGATTGAGCCCCATGTTAGGCATCTGCTTTGCCCTCTTCCTCTCCCTCTGCCTCTCTCCCTGTTTGTGCTCTCTCTGTCTCTATCTCTCTCCCTCACAAATAAATAAAAACCTTTAAAAAACCCAAATATTTAAAATAAATTAATTAAATAAATAAAAATATATTAATTGACAAGGGAACAAAATTCCAAAATGAGATAGGGAGCGAGCTGAGAGACAAACATATTTATGCAGCAATCTAATATACAATAAAGTTGGCACCATAAATTAATGGGGGAAATTGTGGGTTATTTAATAGGTGCTATTAGAAAGAAAAAAAAACAGCTCACTATACAAAGAAAAATAAAGCCAGATCCTATTTAATGTCACATACAATAGCAGGTGAGTTGAAGCCACAGAAGAGAAATGTGTAACTTTAAACATAACGGAATAAAATATAAAAATTATCTTTGGGACTAGATAGGGAAGGATTTCTTTATATAAAATCTGTGAAACCATAGTGGCAAATATTTTATTATTTCATTACATTAAAATTGAAGATTTTTTTTTAACAGACACCATAAACAACTCTTATTAACGAATTGCAGGATAGGAGAGGAGATTTGCATTGTCTGAAACCACTTAAGGATAATATCTAGAATATACAGTGAACTGCAAACAGAAACCAAAAGGCATCAACCCTAGAGAAAAATGCACAAAAGTCATAAACATGGACCTTACAGAAAAAGGAAACAAAGAAGCTGATGAGCATTTGAAGAGATAACCAAACTCAACAAAAATCACAATAAAACAAATTTATACATTACTTTTATACCTATTAGACTGGAAAACATGAGAGATTGATTGTGTCAATGTTGGTGAGGAAATAGGTATGAGAGAATCCTCCTGCCCTGCCAGTGGAAATGTACACTGGTGTAGCCATTCTGGAGAAAATTCTGCACTACTTAATCAAGTGAAAAACATTCTAGGATCCAACAATTCTGCTCCTGGAAATACACTCCTTTGCAACTGCCTCCCTGAAGAGACCTACGGGAGGACATTCTTTATAACTTACTTGCAGTGGCAAAGAGATAGAGGCAATCTTCATGTCTACCAGAGAGACAGTGGGAAAAATGCTGCGAGTGCACAAAGTACCATGCATGGGTCTTTAAAATGGAGGGCTGAGGGGAAAGAAAGAAAAACAAACAAACAAACAAAAAACCCGGAATGTTCTATAAACACAAAGCAACTCACTTTGAATAAAAAATATAAATACACACAAAACACACACATTTTTCAAGAATACATATAACAAAAAGGTATATACAAAATACATGAGAAGGGTTGCCTTCCGTGAAAGGAATGAAACTGGAATGTGCATAAAAAGGAATAAATGATAACAAACAGGGAGAAGATTTGGTATGGACCAGTGATGACCATGTGCCATCAACTGAGGAATATAATTCTACCCTTTGCAAGATTTTTTTAAAGGTAATGACTCAAAGAAATCATAGCTCTGAGAGCAATTTATTCTATATTTCCATGACAGATATTAGATAATTCCCTGTATTTTCCATCCGACTAAATAAATACAGTTCAAGTGTTCAGCTGAAGATCATGATTTAGAAAGGGGGGTAGAAATTAGAAAACCTTAGATTCCTCCCTACAAATACAGCATCTCTCTCCAATAATAAGTATTATTTATTTTGTCCCAAATGTTTTAGGATCTAATAAACATGTTCTTTTTTATAGAATGAGCCAGAATGGATGAATTATCTTTGGTCCTCTTTACCAGATTCTTAACTCTGCTGGTTACGGGCATACATTGTAAAAAGAAAAGTGTCTTGGTTCCACTGAGCTTATTCAAAAGCGCTGGGTGTGGGAAATTGGTTCGGCAATGCTTCTGACAGAGTTGTATGTGTGTGATACAGACTATGAGCTCTAAAAACTCAGAGATGAAGAGTTTTTGGATGTTCGATTTTCATCTAAACTCTGTTCGCATGGAGGAGAGTGGATTTTTCTGGGAAGTGCCTTCCCTGGGAAACGTAATAGTCAGGGTTCTCCAGAAAGATAGAACCAATAGGATGTATATATAAAGAGAGGCTTATTTTAAGGAATTGGCTCATGTGATCATGGGGACTGGTAAGTTCAAAATCTGCAGGGCAGTTTGGAGACAGGGCTGATGCTGCAGCCCAAGCCCAAGGGCAGTCTGGAGACACAATTCCCTCTTCTTCAGTGAACCTCAGTCTTTTCCTCTGAGGTCCTCCAACAGACTAGAAGGCCCACCCACATTATGGAGGGTAATCAGCTTTACTCAAAATCTACTGATTTAAATATTAAATCTCATCTTCAAAAATGCCTTCGCGGAGGGAGGAGCAAGATGGGGGAGCAGCAGCAGCTGAGACGACATCGGGTAGCAGGAGATCAGCTAGATAGCTTATCAAACCATTGTGAACACCTACAAATCCAACGGGAGATCGAAGAGAGGAAGAACAGCAATTCTGGAAACAGGAAATCGACCACTTTCTGAAAGGTAGGACCGGCGGAGAAGTGAATCGAAAGCGATGGGGGGATAGACCGCGGGGGAGGGGCTGGCTCCCGGCAAGCGGCGGAGCCACGGAGCACTAAATCGGGACTTTTAAAAGTCTGCTCCACGGAGGGACATCGCTCCAGAGGCTAAACCGGGGTGAAGCCCACGTGGGGTCAGCGTGGCCCCAGGTCCCGCAGGGTCACAGAAGGGTGTCTGAGTGTCGCAGAGCTAGCAGGTATCGGAGCGGGAAGCCGGCTACAGAGACAGAG
>PISX010022740.1:0-31109 GCA_004024625.1 Mellivora capensis
TAAGTGACTCTTAATCTCACAAAACAAACTGAGGGTTGCTGGGGGGAGGGGGTCGGGAAAGGGGGGTGGGGTAATGGACATTGGGGAGGGTATGTGCTATGGTTAGTGCTGTGAAGTGTGTAAACCTGGCGATTCACAGACATGTACCCCTGGGGATAAAAATATGTTTATAAAAAATAAAAATTAAAAAAAAAAGAATGCTGGGAAAAGAAAAATCTTAATGGCTCTGGCCAGTCACCATCTCCCTGGAATATTAGAAGTGCTGGTGATCACTGCAAGTGAATTCTTACCAGGCCAGTACCCCAATGATCAGCATGTAACCAACATCACGGCCAGATTTTCCCACCTATTTCACAACATTTTCCATACTCAAATTCTTGGGGAGAAAAACTCGATTTTAAAATAAAAACGTCAGCGTGTCAAGTATCTGCACTTCAGCAGTCACTGATGAGGGGTGTGCCTGAGGCTGATTTTGAAGGAACAAATTCCCTGTAAGAATGGACTTTGGAGGTGTGGGTTCAAGGTTCTCACTTCCTTGTGGGCTCTGTCCTTAGGGTTTTAGTCAACAAAGACAACATGTTTCTAGGATATTCTTTGGCCTAGGGCCTGCCTGACTCCATGGACCGGACAGTAATTCAGTGTGTGCTAAGGCTGGATTTTCATAGCATCTCATAATGTTGCTGTGTTAGCAGCTTGGTGCGTGTCATATACAACAGGGAGGGCTTTGCCGGACTCTGCCCACAGAATCACATGCTGGAGCTCTGACATCGGACAGACCTAGCTGGTCAGCCTTGGGCCAGTCAGTTGCCATCTCTGAGTCTCAAGTTCCTCATCTCTCATGGAGATGACAGGGGCATACACCTTTGGGCTGTAATGATGCTGGAATATTACAAGGCACACAAAATACATAGTGCAGGGACGCCTGGGTGGCTCAGGCGTTAAGCGTCTGCCTTCGGCTCAGGTCATGGTCCCAGGGCCCTGGGATCGAACCCCACATTGGGCTCCCTGCTCAGCAGGAAGCCTGCTTCTCCTTCTCCCACTCCCCCTGCTTGTGTTCCTTCTCTCACTGTGTCTCTCTCTATCAAATAAATAAATAAAATCTAAAAAAAAAAACCACCCAACAAAACAAAATGCATAGTACAGAGCCTGGATACACAGGCAACACTAAAAGAAATGTCGGCTGTTATTTCATGCCGTGGAGATAAAAAAAAAAAGTCAGTGCCTCAGAGAAATGTATCCCCCGTGTGTCAGAGATAAGTCCAGGCCTCCACTGGCTCCGTTCACTTGGAGGCAACATTGAGAAGATCCGGGGCTTGGGGCTGGAGTAGGTGACTCATGTGTGTGAATGGAAAGCCTCCTACTGCTTGTTTAAAATTCAGAGAAAGGAAAAAGAAATTCTAAGAGCCTAAGTATTGGTATCCATTGTATAATAAGGGCAAAGCTGGTAAGGAGGACTTGGGTGACATTCTTAGGAAAAAAGTCAAAAGAAAAAGCTATCCTCGTGAGGTTGAGTTGAATTTGTCAGTAAACCACTTACTCAATTTTTCCAACTAGAAGGAACTCGTTGGATAGGGCTACAAAATTAATTTGACCTTCAAATTGGGAAGAATTTCCTCCCCAAATGTTTCCCACTAAAAGAAATATCTTTATTTTGAATTCATAAACCAATACACTTATTTAAAAAGAATCTTCTCTGAAAAAGTTGTTTTCTTACTTCAAAGTCGGAATCATGAGTTCTATGCGGAATTTTTTGTCCACGTGAATCTCCCAGACGCACTGGATGTCTGTCGGGTAGCTTTCTGGGTACAGCGGACTGGAGAAGGAGCCGGACAGACTCGACAAGACCCCTCCACAGGAGCCACTTCCTCCTGAAGCCAGAGGAAGAAGGATGTCAGCATGTGTCCCCGAGGTGGCCCCTAGGGGACCCCAGTCATGACCCGCTCACACCTGGGTGAGTCAGGCAGGGGTCCCCCCAGTGGGTACACAGAGTCTGTCTGTACAGACTTTTAGCCTAAACATCTCCAGGGAGGGAGAGTCCATTCGATCTCATTCTGATGCGACAAGAATATTAATATATGGGAGGTCCCTGCCTTTTCCTCTCCCCTTACCCTCTGCTAAAGAAAATACTATATTTTTCATGTCTATTCACTATCCCCTCCTTCTAAGGTGGAAAGATTCTTGTTTGTGGGGAGAGAGGCAGAGAGGATCTACATGGTGAGTTGGGAAGGAAGGACGAAGGAACAGATGCTGTTGAGCCTAGGTAAAGTGAGAGTTTGGGAAGGTTTGCAGAACAAGAGGCTCCAGAACAACTTTGGTGTCTGATGAGCTGGGGAGAAGGGGACGACATGGCCTGTTGAAGGAGGCTATGACCGGCTGTCCCCTTAAGTTCTTTTTCACCCCCTTTTCTGGGTAGATTTTGTTTCCTTTAACTCAGTATCTACAGAGACTGGAACTTACAGGTCTTTGGATTTGTAAGAGTTACACAAGTGAAATCTAATTCTTTTATACTATATTATGTAAAATATATTACATATGTTTATATTATTTATATTATATACAATGTATTATATTCATATGATAGATACAAATTATACTTGTATATATATATTATTTATGTTGTATAAAATATATTCATATAAATGAATACACATGCATATGTACACACATGTGCACACACACACACACACACGCAGCATGCCATACAAAAAAACAGAGATCTTAGAATCATCAAATTATTTTAGAGGAAATTTGAAAACACAACACGAGTTGTTGACCTTGTCCCCTAAATTACCAAGTTGCTTAATTTTCTCCTTTCTGTTTTTGCCTGACTAACTTGTAATGCTCCGAGAATTCCAAGATTCTTGGTCTTCTCTGTGACAGATGTTGGCAAGTAGGGGGGCACCAAGTCAGCTTGGAGCTATCCTGTAGCTGTGTTGTAGTTACAACGGGGCCAGGTCAGATGGACACGAGAACCCTGGGACTGGTTTTCTTGAAACCTCTACTCATGAGCTGGTACCCATCGTGGGTGCCCCCTCCAGGACGGTACTCTTAGAAGGCAGGCTGGGTATGACCACCACATTCTCTTCAGGTCTCTTGTCACCCTCATGCCTACTCTGACCTGGGCAGATCCACATATCCCCTTCTCAGCCTGGCCCTTGGGCTAGCAAGTCAATATTTACAGGCCTTAGCCATGCACATGGGTGCCCCTTGGGGAGGCTACGGTGGGAACAGAGGGGCTGCATTAGCTGGAATGCTGACTCCTCTGGCATTCTCGTGGAAGGGGCCATGACAGGACTGGCCTGGGAGGTAGACAAGCAGCCCCTCACTCGTGCTCTGCCTGCCTCTCTGTGCCACATCTTGGGCACACTGCCTAGCATTTGCTGTGACGGTTCTCTTGGTGTGGAGTTACCATCACAGTTTAAAATAAGTGACTACCTGTTATATGATCCCGAGAAGCTGTGGAAAGACCTAGAAGGAAAAGAAAAAGGGAGATCATGCTGACATTCAGGGGAAAAATACTGAATTTCATCCATAAGTTAGTGAAATGTAAAGGTTTTTTTCTGAAATGTCAAGGTACTTAGTGCCAACCAAGAAAGGTCTGAAGGTGCTGAGTGAATATTCCTACTGTCCTGGGGCAGATTAAAGAAGGCCACACATTCTTGGACATGCCTGCTGTCATGAAGTGGGATCTAGGTCTCCTTGCTTGAACCTGAGTGGCCTGTTTTGGCCAACAGAATATGATGGAAGTGACTCTGTGGGACTGGAAGCTTCCACTTCTTGTCTCTGGGAACACTGGCTCACTTGTGCACCTGGAACCACTTTGTAAGAATGATTAGCCTGCTGGAGAGACTGTGTGAAGAGTCCAAGACCACCTGGAGGGGAAGCGGGCTCTGGAGGAGCCCACCCTTCCAGCTGTCTCCTCAAAGCATTGAGCATGTGCTCAACTCTCCAGACCACCCTGTAGGTGAACCCCACTGAGTGACCCTGCTTAGAGCCACGTGGAGCAGAAGAATCTCCTATCTGGGCCCTGCCCAAATTCCTGACCCACAACAAAATAACACGGCATTAAATGATTGTTGTGGTAAACTATTCTGTTTTTGGAGTAGCAACAGATAACCAGAATGGCTCCTTTCACTCAACATGGTCTTCCTCATTTCCCCGTCATCTGTGTAGTCTTCAGCATAGCTGAGTTATATAAAAGAGAACTCTAGGGAGGCCTTCATTTGACTATCCGCTGCCCTTGACCTCCATCCATGGCCTTTGAACTTTGGACGGTTTTCCTTCCCACTCATCCTAGGAACACCTAGAACACATCAAGGTCTTCTCTAAGCAAGTGTCCAAGAGAGATGCTTCTGACAATGACTTATGACTTGTGTATGTGGAGGCAGCCAGGTTCATTCAAAGAGCAAGAGATGGGGTCTGCAAAGTCCACTTCTGCTACTTTCCCCCCCTTCTCTCTCTCTCTTTCCTGAAGATTTATTTATTCATTTACTTGAGAGAGAAACAGACCATGCACAAGTTGGGGATGGGGCAGAGGGAGAGGAAGGGAGAAGCTCCAGCAGACTCCCTACTAAGTGCAGAGCCCGACATGAGTCTTGATCCCACAACCCTGAGATCATGACCTGAGCTGAAATCAAGAGCTGGATGCTTAACTGGCTGAGCCCCCCAGGTGCCCCCAGTTCCACTACTTTCTAACTGAATTATTTCGGGCAGGCTTTTGGATCTCCTTAACCCTCAGCTCTGAGAATTAGATACATTTATTCATACAGAGGTCATTCCTGCTCCCATGCAGGTGCTCAGAAACATCTATTGCAATGAAACAAAATGCCTTTTCCTTTACCTCCAGTATCATTTCAGAATTTACAATGCATGTGTTGATCTGATTTTTCTAATCTTTGGTTTCTATTACAGATGAATATCACTCAATCCTTAAGTTTGAAAATCTCTGAAAACAGGCAAAACTCAGAAGATCCCCACGAGCATGTACTTCATGGACAGACTGATCCGCATCAATACTCGTTCCACCACTAACTGAGTGATCTCAGGAAAGCTTTCTGTGCCTCAAATTTCTCTTCTATAAAACAAAATAACTTTTTGCAGGATTAGCAATAATCTGAGCAAAATGTCTCCCCATCTTTGTCGTATTTTACCTGATCTTTGTGGAGCCGGGGCCAATGAAAGGATATGGTCAATGAGACTGGTGGCCAAGGGTTCAAATCCACTGGCTAGCCCTGGGCCCACTGCTAACTTTCTTTGCCTCAGTTTACCTATATGGAAAAGTAATTGCCTCCATGCGTTATTATGGGGATTAAATGAGTTGTATATGTAAGGGGCTCAGAACAGTGAGTTTGGTATTATTATTATTGGAAAGTTGTCAAGACTAGAAAAAAATATGGACATACCTGGAGGTGTGGGAGGAGGCAGTTCTTCTGCATCTGAATGCATAAAGAAAGGCAATAGGTCACTCTCTTTAATGAATCCAAAGCATGGAGGGGACGGGGATAACGAGGGTGCAAGTGGGGAATGAGGGGAGAGGACCCTGGCCTTTCGGGGCACAGGACTCAGCCGTCCTCTGGCAGGGTCCCTGGCCTTGGGAGGGGTGGGGCATAGCACCTGGGTCATCTCTGCCCCACGGCAAGCAGCGCAAGATCACCCATGGCCCCTTCTCTGCTGAATCACCTGGACTACTTGTGAAAATGTAGATTCCAACATCCCTGCCCAAATTAGTCATGATTTCTGGGGCCAGAGGTCAGGAATCTGCACTTCAATGCCTCGCGGTGCTGTTGTACGTGAACATTTGGGACCTCCCACGTGCAGCCCGGCGCTGCCCAAGGGTGTGTGTGAGCCCAGGGCCTGGCGCAGAGCAGACGCTCAAGGATGGTTCATGAAACCAGGAGTGAGTGGGCAGATGGGTAAATTCCATCTGGGATGCATGGTTTCAAAATGTCTTCAATAACAATGTTAGACGTGATTGCCTGAGAGGGGAGGGGCTACCTGAGCAGATGACGCCGGCGTCCTCGTGGTGACCACAGTTGTGCTCTGACCAGCCCGAGTGGGCACACTGGCCCAGGTAGCGCTCCACCCCGGAACACTGCAGGTTGTCCAGGAAGATGTTTCCAGAGCCTGGGCCGAAGTGGGCCTTCCCCAGGGCGGACACGGCCCGTCCGCACCCCAGCTGTCGGCACACGACCTCGGCTTCGTTCAGGTCCCAGAGGTCATCACATACGGAGCCCCAGGCCCCCCGGTGGAGGACCTCCACACGTCCTGAGCAGCGTCCTGAGCCGCCCACCAGCCTCAGCTCTGGCCAGTCCCCTGCAGACAGAGGTAGGGGGAGTACGTGAGTGCCCTGATGACCCACCTGGGTTGCACTAGTGCCAGGCCTCAGAGGCCAGCAGGACTGTGGGTTTGCAGAGGGACATGCCCAGTCATGAATTCTGGGGCCTGGTCCTCACCTTCCTGAGGCGTGCTCCTGAGCTGCAGGTTGGGGGTGGGGGGTGGGGGGGTCGTGAGCCAGTTTAATCTGATTTCAAAGGAATTTATTGATTGTCTTTCCGGTCAGACATTGATGAGACCGCTAGAAACCAGAGACATGGTTCCTGCCCTTGGAGCACCTACAGTCCTTTAATCAAATATAGACACCGGGACACGGTGCTATTTCACGGTGTGATAAAAACAGGGAAGGAGAGGAACAGGTGCTGCATCACGAACAGGCTAGAGGCGACACCTGGGAAGAATCCAGACAGGGAGGAGTGGGCGAGGGAGGAGGTGGGGTGAGGCCTTTGAGCCGGAGGGAAGAGCATATGCAGAAAGACACTGACATGCCATGTCCTCATGCACGGATCTCCAAAAATACGGACTCACGTGTACACATGCGCACACACATGCACACACACGCATGCACACACGCAGCCATCCCCACATGTAAAAATTTCAAGAGAAATAATTCCATTGGCATCTCAGTGGTGTGAAAACCTTGGCAATTCAGACAGAGAGTGAACTTAGAGCTGGAAGAAAACAAACGGCCCAAGGAAAAGTCAGGGAGAGCTGATGTTCGAGTCCCATCAGGATGAGCGTGACCTACCTGGACTATCCATGAGCGACTCATCAGCCTCTGTTTGTAGAAAGAATAAATGTGTCAGTATGTTTCAGAGCTCCTGCTTTCAGCAACTAACTACAAAGGTTTGAACTACATCCTTGCAAGAGTTTATTGCTCTGATCTGGGAAGGATTAGTCCCGTTAAATAACACAGGCCTGGGCGAGCCAGGTGCATCGTGGACAGAAAGGAGAGCTTTTCTCTGGCTGTTGGCTGCCTCCTGCGTGGTGAGGAAGCGGCCAGCCAGGAAGGGCGCGTGTGGGACCCGACTTGAACTGCTGACTTTGTGGCAGACGGGCTTCACTCTGGGGAGTCACTGGGGGCAGCTCAGGTGTAGATGATCACCCTCCGGAACCGGGAAAGAGGAATCACAGGGGGCCCGAGAGGCTGCGGCTAGGTCAGACTTGCCGCATGGAACGGGATGCCCAGAAGCAAACGGACAGATGAAGGGAGCAACGCACGTCTGTGTAGTATCGTCTCAGATTGGAGAGCAGGTACTGCTTCTCCCGGCGCAGCTCCAGATCACAAACACCACTTGGAGTGGCAGGTACTAATCTTTCAAATCGCACCAGGCACTGTCTACCGAAAGGCTTCTCGGGGTTGGAAGGAGTTATTAGTAGATGCTCCAGAGGTGACTACCTTGCTCCTTGCTAATTTGTGCATGTGCATAAATTCAAAGTATCTGAAAATATTGTAATGTCATTGGGCGATTAAAGTGAGCCATTCCAGTCCACCGATTTCCTTGGGGTATTGAGTGAGGAAGATGGCCGGAAAAATGACCGGATATGCAGCCCTTTGGTCAGGTGTCTGAAAGTGCATTATGGAAGAGAGATCAAAGCCTTTCAGCACTCCTGCAAGAGAGCCATCAGTCCCCATTACTAAAGGCGGGGGAATTGAGGCTCTAAGAGCTTATGTGTTGCTCAAATGCAGTCTGAGTGTCGGCACCGGCTCTGGCATCCAGACTCAAGTCTGCTCAGCTCAGCTCTGACATCTTCTCACTGCCTCTGAGTGAAAGACCTTTACATAAATTCCCTAAACATTCCCGTAGTTAAATATGTTCTTTGCACATGTCAGTTTTCAGTCAAGCACACCTGCCTTTGGTAAATCTTACTACCAAATTAGAAAATCGGTACGTTTTATTCTGGAGGCTGGCAGTTAAAATCTTGTATTTTTTTTAAAAGATTTTATTTATTTATTTGTGAGAGAGAGCATGAGAGGAGAGAGGTCAGTGGGAGAAGCAGACTCCCTGCTGAGCAGGGAGCCCAGATGCAGGACTCAATCTCAGGACTCCAAGATCATGATCTGAGCCGAAGGCAATCGCTTAAATAACTGAGCGACTCAGGTGCCAAAAATCTTGTATTTTTGACCAGGTTAGAAGAGATAAAGCAAAAATCAAATGCTATATGTTTGAGAGCCCTGTCTTTGTCCCTGGCCATCTCTGAGTTCTAGCAGGGTGGTCTTATAGACGGTGGGACTGGCAATGACCATCTGAGAGGGGAGGGGCTACCTGAGCAGATGACGCCGGCGTCCTCGTGGTGCCCACAGTTGTGCTCCGACCAGCCCGAGTGGGCACACTGGCCCAAGTAGCGCTCCACCCCGGAACACTGCAGGTTGTCCAGGAAGATGTTTCCAGAGCCCGGGCCGAAGTGGGCCTTCCCGAGGGCAGACACGGCCCGTCCGCACCCCAGCTGTCGGCACACGACCTCGGCTTCGTTCAGGTCCCAGAGGTCATCACACACGGAGCCCCAGGCCCCCTGGTGGAGGACCTCCACACGTCCTGAGCAGCGTCCTGAGCCGCCCACCAGCCTCAGCTCTGGCCAGTCCCCTGCAGACAGAGACCTGGTGATCATTGTCTCTAGGGACACTACACATTGCCCATGAACTGGTTAAACTCTCCACCCTGACACTTCTATTAGGGACAGGGAACTTGATAAAAGAGCCAGCCAACTGGTCAACCTCTTATTTGGAGGTTAATATGCAATTAAGATAGTCAAAATTACATTTAGCCTAAAACATTCATTAATCGAGTATGTATTGGGCCAGAGGAATGCACCAATCTATTTCAGCTAAGTACAGAAAAACATTATAAATAACATTCACAGTGATTTGTGGCTTTGTGGAGTGCCTTAGTGTGGGTGGGTGTGTATGTGCTCATCTTCAACTTTGTAATAACTCAGAAGGCAGGCAGAAGAGTACCAGCATGCCAGTTTTATCCATGAGGAGACTTTAAGTCGGAGAAGTGAAACTATTCACCCCAAATCCCACATCTGGGAAGTAATAGATCTAAAGTCAGCTCTCCTGGTTCCAAAGTTCACTATTTTTCTCTGCTATTCCATCTCACTGCCTCTGGAATAACTTTGAAGCTCCACTCACTTTGAAAAAGCCCATTAGTTACACAGATACAGGTTAATCAAGAGCAAGATTGGCCAAATAAAAAAAAAAATAGAGAGAGCCCCACTAGAAGGCATCTGGAAGCTGGTCAGGCTTTGAAGACTCTGAAACACACACACACACACACACACACACACACACACAAAAGAACTTTGCTCATGATTCTAGAGCCAAAGGATCCCAAGAGTTTTGGACGGTCCTAAAAATGTGCACAGAGTCAACTGGTCCATTTTTCAAATAGATGAAGTACATGCCGTTGGTCCAGTTCCTGCCCCCGAAGCAGGTGCAGAAGCAGGTTCCAAGAGGAAAGGCTAGTTGGTAAGTGAATGCATGCATCCCAGGGCTTACCTGGTCTTGCTGTCACTGCCTTGGGGGTTGCTGTTGGGATTGCTGTGAATATAAGACGACACCCTTCAGATAAAAAGGGTCAAGAAGGCAGCATCCCTTAAACACCAAGATTCTGGTTGATGCATTCTCCCTAGCATCTTTACAATAGGGACCTCCCAAATCGCATTCTGTTTATGTTGTTCCTCAGACATGTAGGATCCAACAGAAATAATATTCCTTTCTGTCCAGTCACTGGAAATATGATGACACTTAAATTGTGCCATTCTGTGCCAGAATGCAAACATGCATGGTGCCCCTCTAGGGAAAAGGCCATTTCTTCCACGTGCTTCTGCTTTGTTAACTTTCCCTAAGTGTGCAGGGCTTGATTAGGTGTGTCTCACTGTTTTTGATAAAATCAGGGAATTAAGAAATCAAATTGGCAATTACCAATTTACAGACACCCACTTTGTATGTGGAACTTGTTTCTACGGTGAATGGGCATTATGCTTGTGCAAAATGTGTACAGACAGAATCTCTCGGCTCGCTGGACTGATGCCGGAAATTGGGAAACATATGAAGCAGAGATCTAACTATGACGCTCCAAGCACCAGGAGTGGGGACAGAGGAAGACACACAAATGAGGAATGAAGATAAAGAAGCAGCAGTAAATATGACTCACTGATTAGATGTGGGGTCCTTGAACTCGCCTCTGCAACGACAAGGAAGCCCTGTCAGTAACTGCTCAATCACAGTGACAATGACTTTCTCCGACCCACTTTGTGACACAGAGCGCCTCCTCCCCGTTTCATAGCGTACTTCCCAAGTGTGCTCACTGGGCCACCCTGGTGCTCCCTGACAGGGCGGGAGACTGATCTGAACAGCATCTCAACCAAGACAGATGATAGAACTGCTCATGGGGTCCATGAGACAGACTCTTTTCTCTCAGTGGTAAGTAGTGCAGGATCCACGGCTGGGTGGCCTCAGAACAATTATGGAACCTCTCTAGCTTCAGTTTCCCCGTCTGTACAAGGGGAAGAACCATGGGTTCATGTGAGGATGAAAGGTGGTAACACAGCAGAGTGCTTACAGGGTTGCCTCGCATAAAAGCAGCATTCAGTAAATGTTGGTTGCTATTCTGATCACTGTTACCGTGATTACCCAACCTGTGCTGTATCGGAAACCTTGGCTCAGCTTCTGTCTGCCTTCTCGCCGCATGTCCTGTACATCCCATCTCTGTACTCACGCTGCTCCTTCACCTGCATGCCCCCTCCCCATTTCTCAACTCACAGCTTGGCCAGGCTTAAAGACAAATCTAAGGCCATCTCTTCCTATGTTTCCTTCGTGTTTTAGCCTGCACGGCTCTCTCTCTTTTCTAATGTCTTTGGCTGAGATGCATGTGTATGTCAATTTAGTATATTCTAGTCTATTCCTTTTGTTCGCCTTCATTAGTCTATTCTACTTGTCCTCTAATTGCATCACATGGGTTTGTCTTAAACTGCTTCCATATTTTACATGAGCCCCTCTTAGACTGGGACCACAGCTGCTTCTTCTGTAGATCCTAAAACACCTGCCTCGTACTAGACTCAGTGTAACTCCAGAAGCGGTGTCCCAATGGGCAAACTGTACCGAGTATTTATGGGGAAGCAGGCTTGGGGTTGAATCTGCCAAGCACTGAGCACATGATGTACCTTCGTTGTGCAAGGGCTTTACTTGTGTCATTCCAGGTAAGCCCCAAGACAAGCCTAGGAAGGAAGCTTCTCTAATCCCCGTTACACAGGGAATGGTTTGAGGCACAGAGAGGTTGGGTCTCTTGTCCAGGGTCACAGAGTAAGTGATGGGACTGTAACTGGCCCCAAGGCAGGCAGTCTAGCTATAGCTCCAAAGCTCCTGCTTTTAACCACCATTCATACCTTTGGGTGCAGAGTAATAATAAGCAACGAAGTTCTTCCCTATGTTGTTGAAGCTTCGGAAGTACACGAGGGTCATTGAGCTGGAGGAGGATGCATAGGTGAGGTAGGACCCAGAGCAGGTTTTCCCCAGGGACTTTGTTGAGGATGGAGGGCCGTCCAGGATTTCAAAATATTCATTGGTGCAATCTAGGCTAGGGAAGCAAAGACCGATAGCTGCCTCTTAGCCTCCCCATTAGCAGATCTCAGAGGGATGCTGTGAGGCAGGACCTGTCTTTCATGACAATAAAACTGGAGACAGATTAAAGCCCATCAGTCATTTCAACATAGTATAAAATCCTTTTATCCCACTTTTTCTTGAAGGGATGGGATCTTAACTGGAAGAGGGAAGAGGAGGCTAAAGTACTAGGTGGGCCCCTGCTGAGGCCTGGGGCTGCAGGTACCTGGAAGCCCAGGGCCAAGTGCGGGGCCAGGCAGCATCCTGCCTGTAGGACAGGGCTTCAGGCTCCAAGCAACCTATTTAGGAACTCTGCAGGCAACCTGCCTAGAGAGAAGTGCGCTACCAAGTCTGCCCAGCTTGCTTTGTGCAAGCCATCCCATCTGTCTGCTCTTCTTCCTGGTGAAGTTTTGTCCAGATGCCTCTAAGGTTAGAGTCAGAAGACCATCCCCAGGTCTCAGCCTCATGACCTGTCCATTCTAAGTCATTTTTTGATTAAGCAAAATTCAATAGCAATAAATAATTTAGGTTGCTCCTGGGACATTCATTTGTGAATGACATCAACTTTGACTATTTACAATATTAAAACCTAAAATTTCTTGATTTATGAGGTCTGGGGGTCCCCTGGAATCTGCATCTTTAACCAGAGACTGAAACATACATTCTCTCTCTCTCTCTCTTACACACACACACACACACACACACACGCACAAGTGGATGTGCAAGATGGGAAAACAGAATAAGGTCTGTGGCTTGGCACAGTATTGCATGACTTCCTGTGACTTCCTGGGTTGATATCGTCCTACAGTTATAGATGATGCCACCATTGGGGGGAGCTGGGTGAAGGGTACATTGGACTCTGTGTATTATTTTTGTAGCTTTCTGTGTGTCTACAATTATGTCAAAATTCAAAATCAAGAAGGGCATGAAGAACTCTTTTGCTTGTGAGAATCAAGCCCAGGAAAATGCTCAGACCTTTAAACTACACGGGGTACTTCAGTCATGTACTCGTGACTTACTTAAGATACGGAAATGCCAGCAGTATGTGATCAGAAGCATTGGCCTTTATTTCCCACACACAGGTTATGTTGTCATGCATTTCGTTCTGCGGGGGATTCCTAATCGCTCCAGATGAGTTGGTAATTACTCTGCCACACCTAGATTTTTCTAAAGAAGAAAAATATTTTAGGATTTCAGGCTTTTTTTCATTGTCCAGTTCACTTATTTTGTAATTCGCACTTTTCCTTTCATTTTTTTTTCCAAAAAGGTCTCTTTGGTCATTAACCTTGTGGGTATGTCTTAGGACATGTCAGAAGCACACACCAGTCTAAAAACTCTTATAAACTTAGGAAATTAGGGCATGAGAGTGTCTGGATCTTGAAACATCTCTCACTTGTTTTGAGAATTCTATCATTGATGTGGCCATGGCCGTGGGCAGAGCAGTTATCCAGTATCAGCCAGAATCTTTCCTTCTGCTTGTTGCTCCCCTAGTGGGTTCTGTTCTGTGGGTCAGTTCTGTGGCTTTGACTTTTGTCAGGCCACCAGAAGTAACGAGTAAATGGCTTCATTTCCCCTAGTAAAGCTGAGTCTATATGGAGTCTTTATGTGTATGAAGATGTCAGTGTCCCATCTGCCATCTGTTATAATTTACTAAAATTGCACTATTAAAAATCCATTACTAAGTGGAGAGGACTTCCCCTGAGTCATCTACCCCACCAACACTGACATCATTCTGTGTCTGTCTGTTCACCACCTGTTCATTTGTTTTCCACCTGCTTGTCTATCCATCTGTCCAATATTCAGTGCAAAATTAAAAGTAACACCTGTACCAATGGCTTTCTCCATCAGACTATCTGGCTGTGCAAGAATTGGACCTATACTCAATTGTCAATGGAACTGGAACCATACATTCATCTGCCTTCATTATTGGACTCTTCACTCAGAACGTGGGTTCAAAGGGGTCACCCAGACAGGGAGTGATATTTTGCTCAGCTTTCTTGGAGAACCACTTCAGGGCTTGAGCTAAAAGATGGTGGTCAGAGCAGCCAAGGACCCAAAGTCTCACCTGTGGCCATTGGTCCTGCTATGACAGCCAGTGGACGATCTGTCAAACACACAAAGGACATGTGGCTCGTCAGCTGGCACTGAGGTCCTGACACTAGCTGCACATGATCCCCTGAGGAGCTCATAACAAATACAGTGTGGGGCCCCTCCCAAAATGGCTGAGTCCTCTCTGGGGGCAAGGCCAGAACATGCAGGGGATGTTAGTGTGTGGGATGGAAAAAGCACTGATCTAGATCCTTCCCAGATTTTGATATATTATCCTCTTGTTATACCACAAATGAGATATTTTTTTTTAAATGGGGGTTTAAGAACACTGAAGACATGAAATTCTGCCAACTATAGCCAATTCCAGTGACCCAAGGCCTGGAGTTATGAGACTTTGAGGTATGAATAGGAAGAGGCCCCAATTCACCCCTTCCTTTGACCTGGTGTTGCTCAGAGATGGGGAGCCAACACCCAAGGATGCTGTGGATCCTCCTTTATGCCCCCTGCATATCTTCTACTAGGGACACCTGACCCAGAACCCCCCATTGGAGACCTTTCCTGTGACCAATCCATTTCCACCTGCTAGAGTTGACAACCCAGGAAGGAATGTGCCTGAGGCTTTATCAGACCTTTTCTACTCAGATTTATTCATGATTCACTCTCTGACCAAGAGCCAGCTGAGGGCAGGGCATCAGGGAAACTGGGGGTTTGATGAAGGAGAGAGGGTATTGGCACGGAAAACTCTGGGTGCTGGCATTAAGAGCCTGTGGGAAAACCAATAGCAAAAGGAGCTCTGTGGGCACCAGGAACAAAGCAGAAGCAGGGAGAGGGTGGGAATGGTCTCCTTGACTTTGGCCAGGTCCAGCCCACCAGCCATTTGCCACTGGGCAGGAAGTATCCTTAACCATCCCCCTACCCATATCTCATTGCCATTGCCTCATGACCCTCAGAGCTGGCAACAAGTGCTATACACATGTCTGAGAAACTTAGAATCTGCTTCCTGTGTATAGAATGGGGGAGAAGTTGAAAGTGAGGCTGGATCAAATGATTTCTAAGGTACTATCCATTTCTCCCACTGGACAGTCAGGTGACTCCACATGTCCCAGTCACTCCATGGGCCTGGAGGATGACACATCCAACTTCCAGAAGGACTTCTTCCCCAAGGTTTTGGGAAACTGCACATGTAAATATTGCCTTCCTTACCCAGGGGTGAGACGGTTGAGTATTCAGCATCTGTAAACACGAGGGGTTAAAATATCTGCTGTAAGCAAATAATGCACGGGCTCCTTTTCAACAGCTAGATTTACATGACCTTTTGAAAGGTGTTCTCTCAGGAAGAGCCAGGGCTGGGCTCTGCCTGGGAGGGGAGATGAGGTCTACCTGAACAGATCACGCCGGCATCTTCTCCGTGCCCACAGTTGTGGGAAAACCAGCCGATGTGGGAGCACTCCTCCAGGCGCGGCTCGTCTCCCCTGCAGTGCACGTTGTCAAGGAGGATCTTCCCAGAACCTTCCCCAAAGTGGGCCTCACCTGGGGCTGACACGGCCCAGCCACACCCCAGCTGCCTGCAGATGATGTTTGCTTCTGGCAGGTCCCAGAGGTCATCACACACAGTCCCCCAGACTCCCTGGTAGAAGAGTTCCACACGGCCTGCGCACTTCCCCTGGCCACCTACCAGCCGCACGGGAGCCCCGCCTCCTGGGAAAGAATGGTGGATCATGGGCTGATGGTTGCTCTCTCTGCCTTTCGATGACTGGACTATCTGCTACCCAACCTAGCTTTTCTTATTTTCCATGACTTTGCTATCCACACTTTTCACGCGGTCATGTGAGCTCCCATGCCATTCTCCAGTTAAGTCTGCTCTAAGAACCCTGTAACGTCTTCCTTATCCACTCTCGTTTAAGACAGCTTGCCTGTGGTAGTGTTTACAAAAATGACCACAGTGCTTCTCTTCCTGACATCCTCACTCTCTTCAGTGTGTCATTGTTGCCCTGCCAGTCAAGAGGTTAGTTTACTTTCCTACCCTTTGACTTTAAGCTGTGGCCTGTGACTTGCCTTGGCCAGCCCAATGTGGCAGAAGTAGTGTATACTCCCGTGGAGCTGAGGCCTCCAGAGGCATGACAGGCTTCAGTTCATTCTGTGGGAACACTGAGGGAATCCTGTGAGGAAGCTTGAGCTAGTCTGTGGGTGACAAAGGAGTAGTATTTTGCTCAGCTTCCCTGGAGAATCACTTCAGGACTTGAGCTAAAAGATGGTGGTCAGAGCAGCTGAGGACACCAAAGTGAGGTGGCCTCATCACCTCTGTCACCTCAGATAAGAGCTATGGAACAGTAAGACATATAAGGGAGTCCATCCTAGGTCAGGCAGCCTTCAGCTGACCTGTCAGCTAGACACGGATGCATGGACAAGCCCAGAAGAGTCAGCCAAGGCCAGCCAAGCCCATCCCAGAGGGGCAGGACCACCCAGCTGACCTTTGGACCATAAGAAGTGACAGATGGTGGTCATTTTAAGCCACTGTGTCTTGGGATGGTTTTACACGGCAATGGCAATTATCCATACTCCCTCCTTAGATAAGTTACTTTTTGTGGGGATCATCTTGCAATATATACAAATATGGAATCCTTATGTTGTAGTCCTAAAACTAATATTAATGTTACATGTCATTTATACCTCAATAAAAATTGTATGCAAAGAAAAGATCTTGGATAGATATATAAATAATGTTAACATAAAAAACACAAAAAAGAAAGATGTGATTTCAGGTGATTGAAACTCACACAGCAACAACAGCGCCTTTGGTAATTGCCATACCATGCCCCATGGCTAGGAGCTATGGCACTTGCTGGGCATTCTTCTACCAGGGATGCTCAGACCCCAGGGAGTGATAATGGTTCCATTCTGTCCTCCCTGAATCTTTTGACTGTACACCTAGGTTAAAAGACTCAGGGGTTCAATGTTTTACTCCTACCTTATCTGACCTCAGACTAGGCCTGATTCATAAAAGAAAAAAAAAACCACCTAATTCAAGGCCGCCAAATATCCTGAAAAATTACTCATCCCTGATCACAGCAGAAAACCATCTCAAACCACCAAACTGCTCACTAATTCTGTATGGTATTGGCCAGCCCTATATTCTAATTTGGAACACATGTTAATGTCTCCCACCCTGCAGCCCAATGGGAGTCTGTCCGGTTTCCTCCCTGCCTGGCATAATTCCATTGCTCCTTTACCTTTCAGGTCTTGCCCAGACCCCTTGGCTCTAGATGGAGACCCTCTTCTGAGCACCTATGGCACCCTGTGCTCCCCTATCAGAGCAATCACCACACTTTTTTTGTAACAGGATACACCCTCCTTCCCCCATGAACTTAGATTATTTGAGGGTCAGCCTGTTTATTGTTATATATAACCCCAGTGACATTATATATCCTTAGTGACACATCTTTATTCACTCATCCATTGTTGGATGAAAAAAAATTGTTCAGAAGGGATAATATAAAAAGAAACAGCCTTACCTGGAGGTGCAGAAGAAGGTGGGTGTTGAGCTGCTGATATCACCAATGATGTGGGAAGCAGGTTCTCATAGGCTATTGGTGGGTAAAAAGGAAGGACTGTCATCAGGGAGCAGTCAGAACACTGAAGCAGTTGCTTCAAGGGGTCATCTGCCTCTCCCCAGGATTCACCAGGAATAACCATGACACTGCCTTCTAAGGCCAATGACCTCAGAGCCCCAAGATCTTCATTTAGGACAGAACATAGTGTTATTGCCCATTGACAAATGAACGTGCACCACATGGCCATCAGAAAAGCAAAGCTCATGGACGATTTGCCCCATGTGGCTTGCCAGAAGAGAGGTCATCAGTTGGCCATCATCTCTCTATAATAGCATGGAGAATGAGGGCCAAAGTCATTCATCTGGAGAGAGACCAGCCAAGATCAGATTCCTCCAGCTCAGGGCCCTTTGCACCCCCCCACACAACCTCTCTTAGTCGGCATTAGACCAAAAGGAGGAATTATGTGAGTGCTTGTTCGGTGCTAGGTATCTTTGAGCATTGTCATACTTAATTCTCCACCATTCAATTCTCTGTTATTCCTACTCTTGTGAAGAAAGGTGAGATGAAACGGGATCAAGAGATGCTATAACTTGGCTGAGGTCCCATAACTGAGAGTGATCTTATATCATGTCTATTCCTCCCATTAAGGTGCAGGCCCTGTGATGGGAGAGAGCTGGGGGTGGGGGGAATTTGGTCACTGCTGTGGCCCTAGTGCTTACTGGCACAGAGTAGCACGCAGTGGACACCTGGTCGGTGTCCGCTGAATGAACAGATGAGTGAGTAAATGAAGCTGAGAATCAAACCAGGATCTGACTCTAAACCTCATGATCTTTCTTACATTATGCCAGGTCTAGTAGATGATGTCAAATGGAACACGGGTTCTACCTGTAGGCAGAGCAGCTGTGGAGTCGGCACCTGTCAGCGTGAAGAGAGATTGTGCATGTTATCATGTCTTATCCAGTGACTGTTTATTGGGATTATCCTAGATTTAGGGAGCTGTGGGAAGCAGGGAGAGGCAGAGACCGTGCCCTTGAGGGTCTCAGTATTTTCCCTGGGGATTTGAGACACAAGACCAGGCAACAAATGCTGAGTGTCTCAGGGGAGCTTCAGAAGGCAGTACCCACCCCCTGCCCCAGGGTTCTTAGGTGTTGAGAGGCTCAGGAAGGGCCAGGTGCAGCCTGGCAGAGCTTGTCATTTGTGGGGACATTTGTTCCAGCTGCCAGTAGGATGGAATCAGGAAAGATTCTGTGTGGCAGAGAGTCAACCAGCAGGACCCATAGATTTGGGAAGGTTGCCAGGTCTAGATGTGGAGGACTTGGAACATCAGCCAACAAATCTGGCCCATCACCTAGAGGTCACAAACTCAAACTCCAAATTTCCAAGGGCCATGGGAATAAAACAGATAAGGGATTTTAGTGATGGGGACTGTGTGAACTAGAAAGCTCTTTCTTGACCAAAGGGTCAGCTCTTTCTCAGATCCAGCCAGTTGATGTAATCAAATAATTTCTTGTTTTGAGCCTGAACTTCTGTTTTTATTTTTTTCACAAATGAAAGAATTTGGATTTTTATGCCAGACACTCTGATTTGGCTGAATTCAAGTTCAGCCCAAATTTTCAAACCATCAAGCCACTTCTGAGCCTGGATCAGCGATCGTGAGCCATACTCAACAAGAGGCAAGGGGATGGTCAGGCTGATGCATAACTTTGAAAGGATGTAGACAACACCAGTTGCCTGCCTCAATCCACTGACTTTTCTGGGCTATGCTGTGCTGTGTGTGTGGAAGAATGAGAAGTGAGGGGATAGGAGTAGCCTTCCTAATGAGGGCTGACAGCCAACCCCTTACCTGCGCAGATAACGCTGGCGTCCTCCAGGTGCCCGCAGTTGAGTCCGGCCTCACCCCTGTGCACGCACTGCCCCAGGTGGCTCTCAGTGCTGGAACACTGCATATCGTCCAGCAGGATCTTCCCGGAGCCTGCCCCAAAGTGGGCCCCTGTGGGGGCTGCCACAGCCTGGCCACACTGCAGCTGGCGGCACACCACTGTGGCCTCGGCCAGGTCCCAGAGGTCATCACATACGGTTCCCCATGTGCCCTGGATGAGAACTTCCACTCGGCCTGAGCACCTCCCTGTGCCATTCACCAGCCTCACGGCCATCCAGGCTCCTGCGGAGGCACAGAGCAATGGGAAATTATGAGATTGGCCTTTGTGTCAGCATATTGCCTTGATCCTGTTATAGTGCTTTGATATACTGCTGATGTCATAATTCCTCTGGGTTGGGCAGATAGAGACCTCTACGGTCTTGGAACATCAAGGCTAGACTTTCTTCTTCCTGGAAGTTCTGGAGGATCCCAGTAAGCAGCAGCGTCTGACTTCTAGAGGGAGAAAGCCAGAGGCCCTGGATTCTCAACCTTACATATTTCCCCTCATCCCACCTATAGCAAAAGAACTGCAGGGAACCCTTGTCCTGAGGGTTGCATGGATGGGGGCCATTTGACAGCAATGCCTTGGTGGACAGTTGACAAGAGTCTTCCTATGGAAGTTTCCCAGTGTGGTGTAATCTGGAGATTATAGGGCACTCTTTTCAGCTCTACAGACATTTCTTTGTTACCAGCATGGTTGTACTTTTAACCACAGAATGTTTACTTAAGGTCTATTAAGATGCAAAACTGAAAAAAGTTCATCCCTCAGGATTTATAACCAGTGACAGGATGGAGAAGACACACACATTGTACTATCAGGACAAATTATGAGGAACACCTCTAGGAGTCTAATAGTGTTATTGGTGATGGACACTTATCTATTTTGGGAGATTAGTTCATGAAGAAATGGCTTTGAAACATGAAGACGATTTCTGCAGGTTGATCATGAAGGAAGGGGGCTCGCTCCAGACAGAGTAAGGGAAGGGCAAGTTCACATAGGAGGGAAACCTGTGGGGTCTCCAACTGCAACATGATTTGATTAAATGAGATCCTCACTTCTTCTTCCCCAAGCATGAGAAAGGCATGCGAACACTGTGATCTACAAGGACAGAGAAGATGGAAGGATAATGAGAGCTGATGGAAAGTTTCAGCACATTCTTTTTAGAAACTAGAGAGCAGACAGGGTGGGGTCAGGAGGATGTTTGCAGGGCATTAACTTGGGCTGTAGTGGGCTAGGCGGGGGTGGCTACCCACTAGAAGTGAGCGGACTCACCCCAGAGAAACCTTGAGGGTAATGTGTTTGGAGCAACGGGGTGCCAACCAACGTAGGCCTGAGATGCTGATGAAGAAGGCGATCGTGGTCAATTGTATTTCTGAAAGATGTCTAAAAAGTATCTCCCATTCCTCAAGGCCTTTGGACCTTGACAATCCCATGTCCCAAGGAGGACCTTCTGCATCACCCCTTCAAACCTGAGTGGGTTGTAACTTTCTTGACCCCAGGGTGAGGGAATTGCCATGCATTCACGTTCTGTTTCTCCAGGAACTCACGCCTGGGACCTGGCCACCACCCTGGGAGAAAGGCCAGGCCTCGTGCAGATGTTGACATCTGAAAGCCATTTCTCAATGTGTTTAAATATCTCTAGGCCAGTTCTCTCACTTCAGCAAAAAGCAAATATTTGATGACAACAATAATGGCGACAGTTATGATAAGGCTAACATTTATATAGACTTCCTAGTGTCCAGCACTAAGTAACTGACACCATCAGCTCCTTTAACCTCCACCATGGTCCTTAAACCACATCTATGTATCTATGTGCATGTGTAGATGTGTGTATATAAATAAGTGTGTATACATGCATATAGACACACTCACAGATGTGTTATATACAAACATATTCCATTATTATACCCATATTGTGGGCAAGGGAATTAAGGCACAAAGCAGTTGAAAAACATGCCCAAGATCACACAGTTCTGGGGAACCAGTATTTGAAATTAGGCCATTTGGTTCCATGGTCCATGCAAGAAATCTTAGTAAGATTTACTTAGTAGAAAACAAAACAAACAAAAACTGGAGAGCAATCTCAAAAGAATCAGATTAAGATTTTATAGGTATTGAACCAAGGTAGTGGGTGAAGTTGGAGAAGGAAGGCTACATGACAGTAAGCCTGTTAGCTCTGTGAAATTTTAGCACATGTGCATAGAACACCAGGATGGATGGATGGATGGAAGGAAGGAAGGCAGGAAGGAAGGAGGGAGGGAAGGGGGAGAGAGTAATAAAGGAGGGGCAGAGAGGAAGGCAGGAAGGAAGAAAGGCAGGAAGTGGGGGGAGGAAGGGAGGGGGGGAAAGAATCCTGTTATACTGCAACATTAACTAGGCCTAATTTTACAAATGTGTCTCTGTTTTAGTAGTCTGAAAAGCAATTTTTTTCACCTAAATTTGTTTAGAATAATTCAGGGTAGCACATGTAGGAATTCAATAATTTAACTCAACCTTTCATTAATACACATTAGGCCAAATACTAGTCTTAAGAGCTGCCTCCTGAAAAATGAAACTGTTCCCTGATCAGATAATTTTGGAAAATGGTGAATACTTAACCCCTTTTGGGAATCCACAAGCTTATTCACAGAATAAAATTCTTTAGATGTCCTGAGGTAAAACTACAACAAAAGCAAGAACTCATCTCATGAATGCAATAGAAACTTCTGAGATTTGGAAACAGAGCCCTGGTTTGAGTCAGTGTTACTGTCTTTCAAAATTCAGACTCCACACAACATGTTTCAGGAAACACCAACATATCCTAATAACAAAACTAAAGCAAAAATTTTCTTAGAAATAATGACTTCTGCACAGCAAAGGAAATAGCAAAACTAAGAGGGAATCCATGGAATAGGGGAAGATATTTGCCAATGACATGACAGACAAAGAGCTGGTATCCAAGATCTATAAAGAACTTGCCAAAGTCAACACCCAAAAACAAATAATCAAGTCAAAAAATTGGCAGAAGACATGAACAGACTCTTCTCCGAAGAAGACATACAAGTGGCTAACAGACACATGAAAAAATGTTCAAAGTCATTAGCCATCAGGGAAATTCAAATCAAAACCACATTGAGATATCACATTACGCCAGTTAGAATGGCAAAAATTAACAAGGCAAGAAACAACAAATGTTGGAGAGGAGTGGAGAAAGGAGAACCCTCTTACACTATTGGTGGGAGTGCAAGCTCATGCAGCCACTCTGGAAAACAGTGTGGAGATTCCTCAAAAAGTTAAAAATAGAACTACCCTATGACCCAGCAACTGCACTACTGGGTACTTACATCAAAGATACAGATGTATTGAAAAGAAGAGGCACATGCACCCCAATGCTCATAGCAGCAATGGCCACAATCACCAAACTGTGGAAGGAGCTGAAATGTCCTTCAACAGATGAATGGATAAAGAAGATATGGTCCATACATACAATGGAATATTACTCAGCCATTAGAAAGGATGAATACCTACCATTTGCATCAACATGGATGAAACTGGAGGGGATTGTGTTAAGTGAATTAAATCAAGCAGAGAAAGGCAATTGTCATATGGTTTCACTTGTAGGTGGAACAAAGGAATAGCATGGAGGACATTAGGGGAAGGAAGGGAAAACGGAAAGAGGGGGAATTAGAGGGGGAAATGAACCATGAAAGACTATGGACTCTGGGAAATAATCTGAGGGCTTCAGAGGGTATGGAGGAGAAGGGATGGGTTAGCCTAGTGATGGGTATTAAAGAAGGCACATAGTGTAGTGAGCACTGGGTATTATATGGAAACAATGAATCACGGAACACTGCATCAAAAACTAATGATGTACTGTATGGTGACTAAGATAACATAATAATGATAAAAAAGAAATAATGACTAATGCTCTTTTTTTCTTGTTCTTGTCTTTAGTAATAAGGCGCACTTTATTTTTGAAACATTTAAATATGAAAATGTATGCAGGATATAAGGTACCAAATTATATCTTAAAATTTATATTATTATACATCTGAGTATAGGCTAATTTAGAGCTAATAATTCAGTAGCTAAGGTAAAAATAGAAATACCAAGACACCAAACAAAAAACAACTGAGTCAAAAGGAATGAAGACAATGTCTTTTACGTAAACAAAAGACCTCCTTTTTTTTTTGAGAGAGAGAGCTGCTGTCCATGTAATGTAGGAATTTATTAAGCAGTAATATCTTTTCACCCTACAGATTTTTAAAAAAGATTTTATTTATTTATTTATTTGACAGACAGAGATCACAAGTAGGCAGAGAGGCAGGCAGAGAGGGGGGGGAAGCATGCTCCCTGCTGAGCAGAGAGCCCAATGCGGGACTTGAACCCAGCACCCAGGATCATGACCTGAGTGGAAGGCAGAGGATTAACTCACTGAGCCCCTCAGCCTACAGAATTTTTATAATAAATTTTAACTTATTAGAGATGAAGATCTGTTTCTGTAGGTGCAAAATACATATACCCACATTCCTTTTATCAAAATTTTCTTTCTTTTGTTTTCTGATCCTTACCGCAAGTGTGGAGTTACTCAGACTTTTTCTTTTCCCTCACTGCTAACCAGAGGGATTCTAACAGCTCCTCACTGCTGCATGGGAGGAAGATCTCAGCAAGGTAGAAAGGAAGAAAAAGTCCTTCTTTTCATTTAGATACAGAGAAACAGATACTATTTTGCATTACAAGGCTGTCTTCACAGATGACATTTTTAATAAAGGAGGAAAATCTGTATTATTTCTGTCTAGTGAAAGGGTCTGCAATTCTCATGGTTGTTTTATTTGTTGCCTTGGCCATGATATTGACATTCTACATTCTAGAATGTTCTAAAAAAAAAAAAAACAACAAACCCAAAACCCCTGGTGGGTTTCTGTGTTACGTCAACAGTGATCTTCAGCATGTCTCAGTTCCCTACATGGAAGAGATAAGAAGCAGAACCCACTGCCTCACTGGATTTCTTAGTTAAATGAAGAGTTTAAGAGTTCTGTATCTCATTGTGTGAAGTTCTCTACCTTATAAAGTAGGAGTAGAAATATAATACAGTATAATATAATACAACATAATGCAAATAACAGAAGTAGTAATATTTCTCTAACATCCAGGTTCTTTTTGGAGATCAGTTAGCCTATACATGTGAGTAGAATCGCAGGTGGGAATGTACACTGTTAGTATAATCACAAGGAGATTATGCTCAGGAAAGAAGGCGAGGAAGCCTGCTGAGAAGTTGTAGGTCAAGCTTCCCCAAAGTCCCAGTTCTCCTGAGGTGTCAATATTTGCTCTGTGGACACCCTCCTCTCCACATCATTCTGGTAAAGCATGGAAACACCGAAGTGTGACTATTGCCTGTTGTTCTTCACTTGGTCCTACCAGGAACTGTGTGCACTGCTCCCTAAAAGACGAACCTCTCTTTTCAACAAAGCTCCTGTGAGCAAACTTGGTCCAAGAACAGGCTGGCTTGCTGTGAACCACTGCTATTACTAGGCAGCCTGGCTTACAGAGCCCAGCTCTGAGGCTGTGGACTTGGAATGGCTCTTACCACAACTAGTCGATTCTGCCCCCCAGGAAGCTGTAAAGTAAGTCAGAGTCCCCTCACCTCCAATTTGAAATAGCTTTGTGGTGGGCAAAAGTGTCCTGTCTTTCCTCTTCCCCAAACAGCCTCGGGGTGGTGGTGGGTTCAGACCACTCGTTATTCAGAACAACCTAGAGCAGCAGACAGCGTCATCCATCGGACGTGGTGGGCCCACTGCCTGGGGCTATGTGACATTTAAAAGGCCCCCAAAATGTCCTATTTTCTTTTAAAATTAGAATAAAAAGATGACTACAATCTAGTCTGCTTTCCACTTTTTTTATACCAATACAGTCATAAAATATTATTAGATATATATATATATTTATGGAGATGTATATATATATAGATAGATATATATAGATGTGTATATATATATATATATATATATACATATATATATTTATGGAGAAAGGGGTCCTTGAAGACAAAAGTGCCTAAGAGCCCCAAGGATGTCAAGAAGTAGCTCAAACCAGGGTCTGAAACATCAGAGGTCGTGTGTAACTGCTGTGTGAAGAAGCTCTTTTAGGAGGCAGCAGAGTGGCTACACACAGCCACCAACTCCTGCCATAGCATTTATTTTAAACACACTCGCATGATTCAGCTGCGCATGACTTGACCTGGAAAAATTCAGTTACTGCTGATGTGTATTACTGTGGAACCAATCTTAAATATGCCAAAATGGCACAACAGGCTTTCCCCCTTTGTAATCATAGATATGCAGGCAAGTCCACCAAGGTGAGGAAGGAAGAAACAGATTGGGGCTCATTTCCGATACAGAGTCCTAGGGATACTAAATGATATATTTTGCCGTTTTGCCCAACTGTCACAGTGGAAAACGTGAATTTGAAAGTTTTTCCTATTAGGATTTTTATACTGAAAACTACAGAGTAGGTGAGCACCCACAGCTGAATCCCCAGTTTCCTGGCTATGGTCTTCATGAACTTCCACCATAGCAATGAGACTTGCAAGAATGTTCTCTTCCCAGTAGTCCAGAGGTAGCTTTGGATATGCTGTCCCCTGACCCAAAAGGCTAGTCATCATGTGGGTTTGGAGTCAGACTGATATGTCCCCAAATCTTGACTTCCTCATGTTGTGGGTGGGTGATGCTAGAAAGTGATCCTTTCTGTGTCTCGTTTTTTGGACCAATGATGGAGATGTGGGAGAATAATGCTGGTGGGTTGTTGTGAGTGCTTAATGAACTGTCCATTCTATGAATGCACTGATTCTCTGTTTCATCACATTTTGATTGTTCCACAAACATTAGCTCCTTCTCGGATTTTTCCCAAGGACTTACCTGCCAGGGGTGTAGGTGTGGATAGTGGGGCTGCAGGCTCTGCTGTGACTATGGTTGCAAATAATCCATCACCTGTGGGTGGGGACAAACAGAAGCATCTCTAGTAATCGGGACATCCCCGAATCTCAACTTTAGAAAGACTAAAGATTCCAACAGCAACCCAGCTTGAAGGTCACATTCATACATGAACGTCATTTCCTGGCTCTGCTCCTATGCAGGCAAGGAGTCCTCCCAAGGCTGTGATCAGCACTCTGCATGGTGTCAGGTCTGAGAAGGGGACAGCCCAGTGTTTTGCCCACAGTGCCCTCCCTCTATTCCCTGTAGAAGAAATGCCAGCCGACCTGCTGGAGTCATTGTCACAGGAAGTGTAGCAGACTCTGTGGTGGGCACGGCTGCTATCAGTATGTCACTTGTGCATGTAAAACAAAGACACACCCTGTCATTGCTAGAAAACACCAGAAAGTGAATTTCTGACAAGTGCAAAGAGAAGGCTAGGCACAAATCTGTGCTACTAGGGTTTTTAGTCGTCATTCCCGCCTCCTTTCTTGCCACATTCATCCAACACCGGATCTCAGACCAACTGCGAGATGAAAATGCTCATACTTGGATGGTGGGCCATTTTGCTAAGTGCCCACAGAACCGATTATTGATTTTCCCCCTTTTTCCTTTGAGGAGCAATCCAGATGTGTGCTACCACAGGGACACGCAATCAATTAGTGGCTGAATGTTTTCCACTTATTTGTGGGGTCTTTATCGGGGTTCTGAATAACCTAAGCCATGTGAGGCTTCCATAGGACATTAAGGCAGCCCTGTTTTCATCTTATTAACTCATAAAACAGGAATAGAGTACTGTATTGTTTCCTTTTTAAAACAGCTTTATTGAGGTATCCTCGATATCCAGAGGGCTGCACATGTTCAACGTCTATGGCTTGTTGGGTTGGAATCTTTGAAAACACTTGTGACACTATCACCACAGTCATGGTAACAGACACACCCAGCACCTCCCAGAATTTCTCTGTGTTTTTCCGCTCCTTTTTTTTTTTTTTTTTTTTTTTTTGGGGTAGGAACACTTACCATGATGTATATTCTCTTAACAAATTTTTTAAAAGATTTTATTTATTTATTTGACAGACAGAGATTACAAGTAGGCAGAGAGGCAGGCAGGGAGAGAGAGGAGGAAGCAGGCTCTCCAAGGAGCAGAGAGCCCGATGTGGGGCTCGATCCCAGGACCCTGGGATCATGACCCGAGCCGAAAGCAGAGGCTTTAACCCACTGAGCCACCCAGGCGCCCCTCCTCTTAACAAATTTTGAAGTGCACAATATGGTATTGTCAACTACAGGCACTATGTTCTATGAAAGATCTCTAGCGCTTATTCATTAGTACAACTAAAACTTCTTCCCCAGTAAACTCCCTGTTTCCCTCTCCCCTCAACCCTGACAACCCCATTCTGTTCTCTGCTTCTGTGAGTTTGACTATTTTAGATGCTTCATATAACTGAAATCATGCAGTATTTATTCTTCTGTGACTACTTTATTTCACTTAGTATTATGTCCTTCAGGTTCACCTATATTGTTAAAAATGGCAGAATTTCCTTCTTTTTTAAGGCTGAATAATACTTCTTTGTATGTATATACCACATGTTCTTTATCCAGTTATCTGTTGGTGGATGCGTGGTTTTTTTTCTCTATCTTGACTATTGTGAGTGCTACCATGAAGATGGTAGTGCGGTGAGAATGATTTCAGTTCTTTAGATATATTACCCAGAAGTGGGATTGCTAGATCATATGGTAGTTCTATTTTTAAATTTTTGAGGAATCTTTGAAATGCTTTCCATAGCAGCTAAACAATTTTACATTTCTACCTACAGTGTACAGGGCTCCAATTTCTCCACAACCTCACCAATACTTGTTATCTCTCTTTTCTAAAAATAGTAGCCATCCTGGGGTGCCTGGGTGGCTCAGTTTATTAAGTGTCTGACTCTTGATTTCAGCTCAGGTTGTGATCTCAGGGTCATGAGATCAAGCCTTGTGTCGGGCTTTCTGCTCAGTGCAGATCTGCTTGAGATTGTCTCTTCCCCTCCCTCTGTCCCTCACCTCCATGTGCATCACATGTGCACAGTCTCTCTCTCTCAAAGAAATAAAACTAAAAATATTTAGTAGCCATTCTAACAGGTGTGAGGTGGTATCTTATTATAGTTTTGATTTGCACTTTCCTAATAATTAATGATACTGAGAATCTTTTCATATACCTGTTGGACACTTTTATATCCTCTTTGGAGAAATGTCTGTTCAAGTCTTTTGCCCATTTAAAAAAATATGGCTATTTGCTTATATAAAAAAATAAGTTTCAGGAGCTTCATATAGATTTTGGAAATTAACCTCTAAGCAGATACATGGTTTGCAAATATTTTCTCCCATTCCATAGGTTGCCTTTAATTCTGTTGATTGTTACTTCTGCTGTGCAGAAGCTTTTCAGGTTGATACAATCCCATTGACCTATTTTTGTTTTTGTTGCCTGTGTTTTGGGTGTCACATCCAAGAAGTTATTGCTAAGACTAGTGTGAAAAATACTTCCCTGTTTTCTTCTAGGAATTTAATATTTTCAAGCATTATGTTTAAGTCTTTAACCTATTTTGAGTTAGTTTTTGTGTACGGGGTAAGGTAGGGGTCCAATTTCATTTTTTTTTTTTTTGCATATGGGTATCCAGTTTTCCCAATATCATTTGTCAAAGAGACCATCCTTTTTCCACTGTGTGTTCTTGGTATCCTTGTCAAAGATCAGTTGAGTATATATGTGTGGGTTTATTTCTCTATTCTCTTCCATGGGTCTACATGCCTTATTTTTATACCAGTACCATAGTGTAGGTTTATAATACATTTTAAAATCAGGAAATGTGATGCCTCCAGCTTTGTTCTTTTTCAAGACCACTTTGGCTATTCTGGGTCTTTGTAGTTTCATATGAATTTTAGGGTTTTTTTTCCTATTTCTATAAAAATTGCCATTGAAATTTTTTGTGGAAATAGCTTTGAGTCTATAGATCTCTGTGGTAGTATGGACATTTAAAAAAAATTATTTATTTATTTGACAGAGAGAGAGAGCGAGAGAGAGCGCATAAGCAGGTGGAGTAGCAGGCAGAGGGAGAGGGAGAAGCAGGCTCCATGCTGAGTAAGTAGGCTGACACAGGGCTTGATCCCAGGACCTTGGGATTATGATCTGAGCTGAAGGCAGTTGCTTAACCAACTGAGCCACCCAGGCATCCCTCGTATGGACATTTTAACAATAGTAAGTCTTCCAATCCATGAACATGGGTTGTCTTTACATTTATTTGTATTTCTTTTAATTTCTTTCACCTATGTTTTGCAGTTTTTAATGTACAGTTCTTTCACCACTTTGGTTAAGTTTATTCCTAAGCATTTTATTCTTTTTTTCAAGATTTTATTTATTCATTTGACAGAGAGAAATAACAAGTAGGAAGAGCAGCAGGCAGAGAGAGGAGGAACCAGGTTCCCTGCTGAGCAGACAGCCTGATGTGGGGCTTGATCCCAGGACCCTGAGATCATGACCTAAGCTGAAGGCATCCCAGCATTGGGCCACCCAGGAGCCCCAGCATTTTATTCTTATTGATGCTATTGCAAATGGTATTGTCTTCTTAATTTTCTTTTTGGATGGCTCATTGTTAGTGTAGAAAAACACAAATTGATTTTTGTATGTTGATTCTCTATCTTGTAACTTTGCTGATTTCTTTTAGTTCTAACATTTTTTTTTTCTCTGTGGAGTGTTTAGAGTTTTCTACAAATCGGATCATGTTATCTGGAAACAGAATTTTACTTTTTTCCTTTCCCATTTCATTTCTTCTATTTATTTTTCTTGCCTAATTGCTCTGGCTAGGATTTCCAGTACTATATGGAATTGAAGCATCCTTGTCTTTTCTCCTGATCTTTAAGGAAAAGCTTTAAAATTTTCACCATTGTGCGTGATGTTGACTATGGTCTTGTCATATATGGCCTTTATTATGTCGAGGTACTTTCCTTCTACACCTAATTTGTTAAGCATTTTTATCATGAAAGGGTGGTAAATTTTGTCAAATGCTTTTTCTGCCTCATGCAATTTCTTTTTTTTTAATTATCTAGTTGTTTTTTTAAAATGGTTATTCAAGTATAGTTAACATATAGTGATATATTGGTTTCAAGGGTACAACATTGTGATTCAACAATTCTATATGTTAGTCATTGCTTATCACAATAAGTGTAATCTTTTTTTAAAAAGATTTTATTTATTTACTTATTTGAGAGAGTGAGAGAGAGAATGAGAGGGAAGAAGGTCAGAGGAAGAAGCGGACTCCCCGCAGAGCTGGGACCCTGATGTGGGACTCGATCCCAGGACTCCAGGATCATGACCTGAGCTGAAGGCAGTCGCTTAACCAACTGAGCCACTCAGGTGCCCACGATAAGTGTATTCTTAATCCCCTTCATTGATTTCACTCATTTTCATTAACATTTTGAAACGTTAATGTGGCATATCACACTTATTGATTTGTATATGTTGAATCATCCTTACATCTCAGGGAGAATTTCAGACCAATATCACTGATGAATATGGATGCTAAGATTCTCAACAAGATCCTAGCAAACAGGATCCAACAGCACATTAAAAAGATCATCCACCATGACCAGGTGGGATTCATCCCTGGCTTACAAGGGTGGTTCAACATTCGCAAGTCAATCAATGTGATAGAACAAATCAATAAGAGAAGAGAGAAGA
>PISX010022741.1:0-28516 GCA_004024625.1 Mellivora capensis
ATGGGACCTACAGCACTATTTGATAAATTGGTTACTTAGTCTTCTATGAGACCTCCCCCTCCAAACTTGGAGAATCATTTATGATATTTCAATAGGGAAGTAAAATGATCAAATTGCATTTCAGAAACAGTTACCTTGATAGATCAGAAACTAGAGGAAAAGGCATAAGGAATTACAATCATCAAAGAGATGGGTAATGATCAGCGTAATGAGGGTAGTGGTGGTATATAAATAAATAGAAGATACATTATAAATGTAAAACTAATACAAATTGCAATGGATTTAATGTCAAGATGAAAGTAAAACAAAAGTCTATATTTGCAGTAACAAGAGATAATCCCCTAATATCAGTGGCTTACAATAACTATAACATCTACTCCTTGTTTTCAACGTATGCCAAACTGTGGGTTGGATTCTATGGCTTGACTTGTTTTCTCACTCCTAGATCTAGACTGAAGGAGTAGCCCCTGTTTGGTATATCTTAAGACAGAGAAAAAGAACAAGAGACTTGATAGAAACAGTGCACTACTCCCTAAAGGATGTAGGATATGCCATATCTGCTTACATCCCATTGGCTGACCACATCAGATGACCAATGTCAAAGTCAAACTGTGGCATGTATAAGCCACTAACAGGGAAGGGGGGATAGAATATTTGTGAATAATAATACCATTTGCTATAGTGATGATTCATACTGGATTCTGTCCTAAGTGACTGTCAGAATGATGGGCAGAAATAGAAATAATAGTAGAAAGGATGGATTTGGGAAGGAAGAAGATGAATTCAATAAGAAATATATATTGTACAGTTGAACATCCAGGAACTTCAAGCAGGCAGTTTGAAATGCAAATCTGGCACTTAGGGAAAAGTCAGTGTTGGGGATTTCAAATAGAGCCAAGAACAGATAATTTGGGAACACCTACATTTGGCAAAGAAAGATGAAATGTGTAACCATAGGATACAGAGTAGCCTGGTTCACAAATGTTTAAAATCCAAGCTCAAATGTGAAGTAAAAATGCATCCTGATAGAAATGTGGATCGGTGATCCACTGTTAAGTCACCTAGACTCACTAAGTGGTAGATTCAGGATTACATGAAGTTATATGTCATAGAAATTAAAAACAAGCTCACAGGTCAAAAGTATGAGTTTACCTTTCCTGCTTTGTAACTTGTTCAGATTGGGCAAATTACTTCCTTTCTCTTAACCTGTTTCCTTCTCTACAAAACAGTAACAATATTTACCTTATAGGATTGTTGAGAAGCTTAAATGAGATTATGCCTATAAAATGTGAAGGTAGCTCCTGGCTTGTTTTGAATATTGAATCAGTATTAGTAGTATTGTTAACAGAATTACAGAAAGAAAACATTAACTCTGGCTTTGTTTACCTTTACTTTTCTTGAAGTCTTTCTGTAAAGCACATGTTCTTTATTTACTAGTGTTAAAAATTTGTTTGACAGTTTAACAAGAATGCCTGGGATTTGCATTATTAGCCAATTATGTGAACAATGCAAATAAAAATTAAATGAAATTAGAAAATGTATGCAGCACTTTGAGTAATAACATATTTATTTCTAGATCCATTACGCCCAAATGCTTATTTCTTGTTCCTTGCAGGAGTATGGCTGTACAGCATGTGTATTTATTGCTACTGGAATTTTTATCATGGTGAAATTATGAAAGGCTCTTTGGACAATGTTGGTACTGTTTACTTTTAGCTTCTTAACCTTTATGCTTTATTAAAAAGCATATGGTGATGAAAAAATTTTAAAGGAATTAAGCACCGCCAAGGGACAATTCCATTTGACTTGAAGAAATAATGAAGGCAACTCTTGAAAACTGGCCAAAATTTAACACTTGAAAAGAGATATCTATTTCACTCTTAGTATTTTTTGCAGCCCACTTTTTCCCAGATTCATTTTTGCATTTCGTTCTCTACCATCAGTTCTTTAATTGAAAGGTGGTTGCCATTGAGAGATAGCTCCGTGTTAAGGATATACAGTGGTTTCTCCAGTCATCTTTCATACTAGCAAAAAAAGAATCTTTGGTGAAGAACATTCCTTTTGTGACACCAACATTTTTTCCTGTTTTTGAGTTAAATGCCTATAAGTCTTCAGAGTTGTCGATGAAACAATATGTGTTCTAGTATTCAAGTATTCAAACTACTGTATACAAAGCATTGGGAATACAGTAATGCACAAGATAAACTAGGGCACAAATTCCACATAGCCTAGATTTTTTTGCAGGCTCCCCTGAATTTATGGAAAGTTTACGTTCAAGTTCAAGGCTGGTTTTTTTTTGTTGTTGTTTTGTTTTGTTTTTAAAGATTTTATTTATTTATTTGAGAGAGAGGCAGTGAGACAGCATGAGCGAGGAGAAAGTCAGAGGGAGAAGCAGACTCCCCATGGAGCCGGGAGCCCGATACGGGACTCGATCCCGGGTCTCCGGGATCATGACCTGAGCCGAAGGCAGTCGTCCAACCAACTGAGCCACCCAGGCGTCCCAAGTTCAAGGCTGTTTTAAGTAACATTGCAAATTGGAACCTGTTTAAATTGGGAATTGAGAAGGCAAGGAGAGGTCAGCCCCATATGGAATAGTTGGCTTATGTTGAAGGAACATTGTAATATATAATATAAATATATCTTTGAGCATGTGCTCATGTTGGTATGGCAGTATATTTCTAACACAAAAACGAAACCCACCCTTTGAAAGTATTCATTATTTTCCAAACTACTTGATCCACATTCACTTGGGCCTTAAACTAAATTCTAAGGTTGTTTTTTTCTAAAGAGATGCAGACATTTTGTTTCTCCCTGCTACCTAGCACACACAAAGTGTGTATTTTATTTTTGTATATTGATTAAAAATTAACTAGTTTTTCAAATCCCCCAAGGAAACTTGTTAACTCATGTCTACTTCCTGCAATAATTTTCATTTGGTCACTTTCTAGGTGGCTGGATTTTGTTCTGTTCATCTTTATAGGCTGAGTAAGCTCCTAGCAAATCCTTAGAGGAGGAATGAATAAATGAAAGAAGATATTATAAAACAGTAAACAATGAACGTGATTCATTGAATAACATTTTCAAGTTTTCGTGGCTAGATCTGTTACTGGTCTTTTGTTGTTGTTGTTGTTGTTGTTGTTGTTTGAGAACAAGCAAATTCAAATATAGGTTTTACAAGGTGCATTCTTATTTTTCTGTTATTTGACTGAAAATAAGTTAAGATTCAGGTTCTCAGTTACAGAGATTTATCCATCTATCTTTTTCTCCATATTACATGCTTTTTGAGGACAAAATCCCATTTTTATTTACCCTTTTATAATCGCCAATTAGTACCGAGCCTGGAATATAGAAGATGCTCAATAAATCAAGAATGGAATAAAAGGATAGAAGGGACATTTTAAGTTTTGGTTAGGAAATCTAAAGTACTCAAAATCTGGGCACCTGGGTGGCTCAGTTGGGTAAACATCTGCTGTTGGCTCAGGTCACGATCCCGGAGTCCTGGGATCCAGTCGCTCTCTGTAGAGCCTTCTTCTCCCTGTGCCTCTCTCTCTCTCTGCTTCTGTCTCTCATGAATAAATAAATAAAATCTTTAATAACTAACTAAATAAATAAAGTACTCAAAATCTAATGATATATGAAATTGTGATGGAAGTGATACAACAAATCCAGATATATATTTGGAAATAAAACACACATCAGTATGGTATAAAGATTTGCAAAGCAGTAGATAACCTGTAGGGATTAAAGGCCTGAAACTGTGCTTCAGTTTGGCAAAACAAAAGGACTCTAGGGATTAACAAAAACAAAACAAAAGGACAGCAGAGCATTAAGTGGAAAAATAGACAAGCTTTTTCTTTCCCAGTAAACATTATTCTCTACCCGAAATCATCTTTACTTTTACATTAGGAGATATATTAATTCCAGAGCATATTCAAAGAAATGTAATTTACAGACATCGGTGTTAAAAATAATAATAATTTTATTCCTGTTTTATTTTTTAAGAAGTTCTAAAGTACCAGTTTGAATACAGAGGATTAGGTGTTCATTTTGTCTCCCTTTATTGAAGAGTTTTACCTGTAGAGATAATTGTGAAGTCTTGAGCCAGCTGAGAATTTCTTCCTAACATGAAACAATGAAGTTGGCTTGTCCTTGATCCCAATAGTAGGTCTAGAAAATGTTAATTTGGAATGCTTATGTTTACATTATGTCCAGGTTGTTAAGTAATGCAGTGTTTGTTTTTAGTTGAAATGATTCAATGGATGTAATGTTATAAAATTTTAATGAGAAGAAAATAATTCCCAAATCAAAAATTTGTACCTGATAAACTACAATAATTACTGAGATGGTTATAAATTATGTATTTAAACTTTGAGGACTACCTTTGCCTTGCCATACCATTCTGAGCACCCTAAAGCATTTAATTCTTTGAAGTCATAATTATAACACTTTGTAAATACATAATCATAAATGTGTCCTATTCTTTAGAAAACTCAAGAAAGAATATGGAATATTCTTTCCCATATGGATGAGAAAACTCAAGAAAGAGTTTTCTCATCAAGAACATGATGAAGATTGAAGAAAAAGTAAAGTTGTTTTTAATTGCCAGATTATAAAGCAGAAGGACATAATGCTTGTAGTGCCTTGCACATCAAAGATATTAGAAAATATTTCTTGATATGCTAGCAGACTTGGCATGATGGCAAAGTGTTTCCTACTATACATTTACTTTGTCAATACCTTGCACACTTAATGAGACCTCAGTTCCCAAGAGTCTTGCAAGTGATAATGGCTTCATAAGACGATAATCCAGTTGCTAGAAGTGCCTTCTGTAAACTTCCTCAATCAATCCAAGCTCAAATCTTGATGGAAGAGTAAGGGTAAGAAAGAGAAAGAACATGAATGAATGTGGTTTAAAACATGAAGTATTCCTGGTGTTCATTTCAGCACTCCCCTCAAAGAGCCCATCCTCTAGTGTGAGCACAGATGGGAGAGTTATATTTGTAGTTCACTTAGTCGTAGTTTCTGCTTGTCCGTAGAGTGAGTTAAGCAGTGATTCTAGTATTGGACATACTGTCTTTCATGTATTTTAGCCACTCAGTAAAATTTAGCTACTTTGAATAGGTCTGAACTGAAGATTTTGTTATAATGAGATTGAATGAGACCACTTAGGGAGGAGGTATGATAAAGGAAGGAAGATCATTGGAAAGACTTGGCTTAGGAATGCCAAAATCTACACCTTTTGCTTCACTGAAATCCTCAGTGGACTCAAACCAGTCTTTCACATGTTAACATTTGAAGAAAAAATGAAGGAGGTGTTTTATTTTTAGAAACTTTGTTTAAAAGATAAGCAGAAATTAGAGGGCTTGTAATTGTTTAGCTTCCTGAGAATTAAATCCCCCAATCTTGTATAAACCTATTATTAATGTAACTTGGGACTTTTGTAAACATATAAATAAATATATATACATACATATACACACATATTTTACAAATTGTTTCATGTAATCAAAAATCTGTCCATAACTACCTTCAAGCAGATCACCTCCCAATGAAAAATATAGATAAATAAAATAAGCAATATCAATTTGATGAGAAAGTGCTATAATGAAAATTATAAATATCTGAACTGGAGACTCTCAGAATATAGAGGAAGTTCATTTGGAAAAGGTTTTTGAGAAGGAGGACAATTTAACTAGGGACACATAACAGTCTGAGAAGAATGTATGTCTAGAGAAATGAATTAATGAATGCATGAATTCATCAAATTGAGAGAACACTCTTAGGGCAAAGTAGCTCAGTGTGACTGTATGCAAGGAAGCAATGGGGAACTAGGCTAAACCATAAACTTTTTTTTTTTAAGATTTTATTTATTTGAGAGAGAATGAGAAAGAGAGCATAAGAAGGGGGAGGGTTGGAGGGAGAAGAAGACTCCCTGCTAAGCAGGGAGCCTGTCTCGGGGCTCAATCCCAGGACTCCAGGATCATGACCTGAGCTGAAGGCAGTTACTTAACCAACTGAGCCACCCAGGTGCCCCTAAACCATAGACATTAAAGAGTCTTTGTACCATGTTAAGTTTTAACAGCCATGCTAAGTAATTTATTCTGGCTCTTTGGAGAATACATTGGAAACCCAGACCTGAGACAGACATAGCAACTATGAGATGGCAGTGGGCTACTGGCAAGTGGAGAGATCATTAGTTAAGACTGTGGCAATGGTGGGGCGCCTGGGTGGCTCAGTGGGTTAAAGCCTCTGCCTTCAGCTTGGGTCATGATCCCAGGGTCCTAGGATCAAGCCCCGCATTGGGCTCCCTCCTCAGCAGGAAGCCTGCTTCCTCCTCTCTCTCTGCCTGTCTCTCTGCCTACTTGTGATCTCTGTCTGTCAAATAAATAAATAAAATCTTAAAAAAAAAAAAGACTGTGGCAGTGGGGATAAGAGATACAAATGGAGATAATATAAATCACATTGAGCTTGGTGACCAATCGATATAGAGATTAAAGTTAATGCAAGATGGAGAACTCTAGGTTTTTGTCTTGGGCGGGTACTCCCATGGTGATACCCAGAATGGTCACGCAGGATTTCATAGGTTGTACAGTACTCAAATATGCATGGCTGAATGACTTTGTAGCTGAAATCTAGACCACACTACTTTCAAAGCCATGCTCCCATAGAACCATATAAAGACACTTGTTGTCAAGCTATGGGCAACCCTAGAAGGAACCCATATGGAAAATAGGAGAGGGGGTAGATTGGAATAAACCCTCCTGATAAAATTGAGTGTTGATCCTAACATTTTAACTCATTTTGGCCTGAGAGGAGTATTTCAGATATCTTATTACTGAAGCTAACACAAGGTAGTATTAAATTCACTATTTGGAAGAGACATAAAATTCTCAAGATCAGTCCTATGAATCAGCACCACATAGTATGTGCTACAACCAATGCTGAATTCTGCAATGATAAAGAATAAAGCCTGGTTCCCCTCCTTTGAGAAGAGCAAGGAATAACATCACAACCTGCATCACAAATGACCAGGAAAGGAGGAGTTGCTTTTTTTTAATTAATTGTTTTTATTAACACATAATGTATTATTTGCCCCAGTGTTACAGGTCTGAATCGTCAGGCTTACACACTTCACAGCACTCATCATAGCACATAACCTCCCCAATGTCCATAACCCAACCACCCTCTCCCTATCCCTCTACCCCCAGCAACCCTTAGAGTGTTTTGTGAGATTAAGATTCTCTTATGGTTTGTCTCCCTCCCTATCCCATCTTGTTTCATTTCTTCCTTCCCTACCCCCAAAACTGCCCGCACTGTCTCTCAACTTCCTCTTTTCAGGGAGATCATATGATAATTGTCTTTCTCTGACTTATTTTGTTCAGCATAATACCCTCTAGTTCCATCCACATCATTGCAAATGGCAAGATTTCATTTCTTTTAATGGCTGCATAGTATTCCATTGTATATCTGTATACACCACATCTTCCTTATCCATTCATCTGTTGATCGACATCTAGGTTCTTTCCATAGTTTGGCTATTGTGGACGTTGCTGCTATAAACATTTGGGTGCCCATGCCCCTTCGGATCACTACATTGGTATCTTTACGGTAAATGCCCAGTAGTGCGATTGCTGTATCATAGGGTAGCTCTATTTTCAACTTTTTGTGGAATCTCCATGCTATTTTGCAGAGTGATTGCACCAGCTTGCATGCCCACCTACAGTGTAGGAGGGTTCCCCTTTCTCCGCATCCTCTCCAACATCTATTGTTTCCAGACTTGTTAATTTTAGTCATTCTGACTGGTGTGAGGGTATATCTCATTGTGGTTTTGATTTGTATTTCCCTGATGCAGAGTGATGTGGAGCACTTTTTCATGTGTCTGTTGGCCATCTGGATGTCTTTGCAGAAATGTCTGTTCATGTCCTCTGCCCATTTCTTGATTGGATTATTTCTTCTTTGGGTATTGAGTTTGATAAATTCTTTATACATTTTGGATACTAGCCCTTTATCTGAGATGTCATTTGCAAATACCTTCTCCCATTTTGTCAGTTGTCTCTTGGTTTTGTTGACTGTTTCCTTTGGTGTGCAAAAGCTCTTCATCTTGATGACGTCCCAATAGTTCATTTTTGCCCTTGCTTCCCTTGCCTTTGGCGATGTTTCTAGGGAGAAGTTGCTGCAGTTGAGGACAAAGAGGTTGGTGCCTGTGTTTTCCTCAAGGATTTCGATGGATTCCTGTCTCACATTGAGGTCTTTCATCCATTTTGAGTCTATTTTTGTGTGTGGTGTAAGGAAATGGCCCAGTTTCATTTTTCTGCATGTGGCTGTCCAATTTTCCCAACCATTTGTTTTTCAACCATTTGTTGAAGAGACTGTCTTTTCTCCATTGGACATTCTTTCCTTTGTTGAAGATTAGTTGACCATAGAGTTGAGTGTCTATTTCTGGGCTCTCTATTCTGTTCCATTGATCTATGTGTCTGTTTTTGCGCCAGTACCATACGTCTTATTGATTACAACTTTGTAATCAAGCTTAAAGCCTGGAATTGTGATGCCACCAACTTTGGCTTTCTTTTTCAGCATTCCTCTGGCTAGTCAAGGTCTTTTCTGGTTCCATATAAATTTTAGGATTATTTGTTCCATTTCTTTGAAAAAAATGGGTGGTATTTTGATGGGATTGCAGTAAACATGTAGATTGCTTTAGATATCATAGACATTTTCACACTATTTGTTCTTCCAATCCATGAGCATGGAACATTTGTCCATTTCTTTGTGTCTTCCTCCATTTCTTTCAAGAATACTTCATATTTTTCTGAGTACAGATTCTTTGCCTCTTTGGATAGGTTTATTTCTAGGTCTCTTATGCTTTTGGGTGCATCTGTAAATGGGATTGACTCCTTAATTTCCCTTTCTTCTGTCTTGTTGTTGGTATATAGAAATGCAACTGATTTCTGTGCAATGATTTTATATCCTGACACTTTACTGAATTCCTATATGAGTTCTAGCAGTTTTAGAGTGGAGCCCTTTGGGTTTTCCACAAAAAGTATCATATCATGTGCAAAAAGTAAGAGTTTGACTTCTTCTTTGCTGATTTGGATGCCTTTTATTTCTTTCTGTTGTCTGATTGCTGAGGCTAGGACTTCTAGGACTATGTTGAATAGCAGAGGTGATAGTGGACATCCCTGCCATGTTTCTGACCTTAAGGGAAAAGCTTTCATTTTTTCCCCATTAAGAATGATATTTACTGTGTGTTTCTCATAGATGGCTTTGATGATATTGAGGTATGTACCTTCTATCCCTACCCTTTGAAGAGTTTTGATCAAGAAAGGGTGCTGTACTTTGTCGAATGCTTTTTCAGCATCTATTGAGAGTATCATATGGTTCTTGTTCTTGCTTTTATTAATGTATTGTATCACATTGATTTGTGGATGTTGAACCACCCTTGCAGCCCAGAAATAAATCCCACTTGGTTGTGGTGAATAATCCTTTTAATGTACTGTTGGATCCTATTGGCTAGTATTTTTGTGAGAATTTTCGCATCTGTGTTCATCAAGGATATTGGTCCGTAATTCTCTTTTTTGATGGGGTCTTTGGTTTTGGTATCAAGGTAATGCTGGCCTCATAAAATGTGTTTGGCAGTTTTCCTTCCATTTCTATTTTTTGGAACAGTTTCAGGAGAATAGGAATTAATTCTTCTTTAAATGTTTGGTAGAATTCCCCTAGGAAGCCCTCTGGCCCTGGGCTCTTGTTTTTTGGGAGATTTTTGATGACTGCTTCAAACTTCTTACTGGTTATGGGTCTGTTCAGGTTTTCTATTTCTTCCCGGTTCAGTTTTGGTAGTTTATATGTCTCTAGGAATGCATCCATTTCTTCCAGATTGTCAAATTTGCTGGTGTATAATTGCTCATAATATGTTCTTATAATGGTTTGTATTTCTTTGGTATTGGTTGTGATCGCTTCTCTTTCATTCATGATTTTATTTATTTGGGCCGTTTCTCTTTTCTTTTTATTAAGTCTGGCCAGGGGTTTATCAATCTTATTAATTCTTTCATAGAACCAGCTCCTAGTTTTGTTGATTTTTTTTTCTACTGTTCTTTTGGTTTTGATTTCATTGATTTCTGGTCTGATGTTTATGATTTCTCTTCTCCTGCTGGGTTTAGGCTTTCTTTGCTGTTGTTTCTCCAGCTCCTTTAGGTGTAGGGTTAGGTTGTATACCTGAGACCTTTCTTGTTTCTTGAGAAAGGCTTGTATCACTATATAGTTTCTTTTCAGGGCCGCCTTTGCTGTGTCCCAAAGATTTGAATAGTTGTGTTTTCATTCACATTTATTTCCATGAATTTTTTCAGATCTTTAATTTCCTGGTTGTCACATTCATTCTTTAGTAGGATGCTCTTTAGCTTCCATGCATTTAAGTTCTTTCCAACTTTCCTCTTGTGATTGAGTTCTAGCTTCAAAGCATTGTGGTCTGAAAATTTGCAGGGAATGATCCCAATCTTACGGTACCAGTTGAGACCCAATTTGTGACCCAGGATGTGATGTATTATGGAGGATATTCCATGTGCACTATAGAAAAATGTGTATTCTGTTGCTTTGGGATGGAATGTTCTGAACATATCTGTGATGTCCATCTGGTCCAGTGTATCATTTAAGGCCTTTATTTCCTTGTTGATCTTTTGCTTGGATGATCTGTCCATTTCAGTGAGGGGGATGTTAACATTCCCTACTATTACTGTATTATTGTCAGTGTGTTTCTTTGATGTTGTTATTAATTGGTTTATATAGTTGGCTGCTTTCATGTTAGGGGCATAGATATTTAAAATTATTAGATCTTCTTGTTGGACAGACCCTTTGGGTTTGATATATTGTCCTTCGTCATCTCTTAAGATAGTCTTTGGTTTAAAATCTAATATATCTGATGTAAGGATTGCCAGCCCAGCTTTCTTTTGATGTCCATTAGCATGGTAAATGGTTTTCCATCCCCTCACCTTCAATCTGGAGGTGTCTTTGGGTCTAAAATGAGTTTCTTATAGATAGCATATTGATGGGTTTGTTTTTGTTTTTTTTTTAAGATTCTATTTATTTATTTGACAGACAGAGATCACAAGTAGGCAGAGAGGCAGGCAGAGAGAGGAAGGGAAGCAGGCTCCCTGCTGAGCAGAGAGCCCAATGCGGGGCTTGATTCCAGGACCCTAGGATCAGGACCTGAGCAGAAGGCAGAGGTTTTAACCCTCTGAGCACCCAGGCACTCCAGGTTTGGGTTTTTTTAATCCATTCTGATACCCTTTGTCTTTTGAATGGGGCATTTAACCTATTTACATTCAGGGTAACTATTGAAAGATATGATTTTAGTGCCATTTTATTGCCTGTAAGGTGACTGTGACTGTAGATTGTCTCTGTTCTTTTCTGGTCTACTTTTAGTCTCTCTCTTTGCTTAGAGGACCCCTTTTCATATTTGTGTAGGGTTGGTTTGGTGTTTCCAAATTCTTTAATTTTTGTTTGTTCTGGAAGCTTTTTATCTCTCCTTCTATTTTCAGTGACAGCCTAATTGGATATAGTATTCTTGGCTGCATATTTTTCTCATTTAGTGCTCTGAATATATCATGCCAGTTCTTTCTGGCCTGCCAGATCTCTGTGGCTAAGTCTGCTGCCAATCTAATATTTCTACCATTGTATATTACAGACTTCTTGTCCCGAACTGCTTTCAGGATTTTCTCTTTGTCACTAAGACTTGTACGTTTTACTATTAGATGATGGGGCTGGACCTGTTTTTATTGATTTTGAGGACAGTTGTCTATGCCTCCTGGATTGTGATGCTTGTTCCCTTGGCCATATTAGGGAAATTCTCTACTATATTTGCTCTAATATACCATCTGCCCCCTCTGTCCTTCTTCTTCTGTATTCTCAATTATTGTAATATTGTTTCATCTTATGACATCACTTATCTCGTGAATTCTCCCCTCATGGTCCAGTAGTTGTTTGTCTTTCTTTTGTCATTCTTAATTTTCTTTATTTTTTGTCAGCTTCTTTATTCCATCATTTTGTCTTCAATATCACTAATTCTCTTTTCTGCCTCATTTATCCTAGCAGTAAGAGCCTCCATTTTTTATTGCACCTCCTCAATGGCTTTTTTTATTTCAGCTTGGTTAGATTTTAGTTGTTGTTTTTCTCCAGAAAAGGATTTTATTTCTCCAAACAGTGTTTCTCTAATATCTTCATGCCTTTTTTGAGCCCAGCTAGCACCTTGAGAATCATCATTCTGAATTCTAGATCTGACATATTACTAATGTCCATATTGTTTAGGTCCCTAGCTGTTGGTTCTGCCTCTTGTTCTTTTTTTTGTGTGTGGTGAAATTTTCTGCCTTGTCATTTTATCCAGATCCGAATTTATGAATGAGAGAATAAAATACTAAAAGAGTGGCAAAAAATCCCCAAAAATGTATGCAAAACAAATCAAAAGAGATCCTGAACCAGGGGGAGAAGAAAGGGGTAAAAAGAAATTTAAAAAAAAAACATATATATATATATATATGCATATATATATATATATATATATATATATATGACTGGTGAATAGAACAGAGCTACCCACTTGATTTTGGGTGTGTTTTGGTCTCTTAGAACAAACTATGTCCCAAAATTTTAAAGAAAGAAAAACTTATATATATATACAAAAATAAGAGTAAGCGCGATGAAGAGATGGAATATGAATATAAAGGTGAAAATTTTAAAAAAATTCTAGAAAAGAATTGATAAGATAAGTTGGTTGGATAAAGAGAGAAAGAAAGAAAAAAGAGGAGAGAATGTGCTTAGGCTGAAGACTAGGACAAAGCCCTGTGCTAGATTTAGGTTATATTTTGATCTATTAGAAGAAATTTTATCCCAAATTTTTTAGAAAAAAAAAAAAAACCAACACACCCTATATGTATACAAAAAATAAGGTTTAATACAAAAAATAAGGATAAGATATGAATATAATAATGAAGGTTTAAATAAATTTTTAGGAAAGGTATTGTTAAAATAATCTAGTTAAAAACGTTAAAAGAGAAGTTAAAAATTTGAAATATGAAAAAAATAAAATTAAAAAATTTAACTTTGAAAGACTAAAGGATCATGGGGAGAAAGCCATGAATTCCATCCATTGCTGTCCTCTAGCTCTGGAGTTCTGCTGTTCTCCTTGAGCGATGAGCTTGGTCTTGGCTGGATGTTCTTGCTGACCTGGAGGAGAGGCTTGTTGCAGTGATTCTCAAATGTCTTTGCCTGAGGCAGAACTGCACCACCCTTGCCAGGGCCCATGCTAAGTAATCTGCTCAGGTTCACTCTCGGAACTTTTGTTCCCTGAATGCTTTCCATACTGCTTTGGAAGACGGGAATGAAAATGGCGGTCTCCTAGTCTCCGGCCCGGAGCAGCCGAGAGTTCAGGGCCCCTCCCCTCAGTGCGCCTTCAGAGAAAAGCGGTTCATCACTCCCATCTCCCTGGTCTCTGGCTGCACTCGGACTCACCTGGCCTATGACCGAGTGTTTCTGTCTCTGGCGCATGGCCCCGTTTGGGGCTCCAAACCCAACAGATTCCTGGCATACTGCTCCTCCAGACAAGGAAGGTCAGTCTCTCCGGATCTACCACTTGTGGGGTCCCTGCTCGAAGAACAGTGACTCAGCTGTGCCTTGGATCATGGTTTCAGGTAACCCTGATCTGAAAGCTCACTCCTTGGCTCTGTCTCTGCAGTTGACTTCCCTGCTCTGATATCTTGCAGCTCTGCCACACTTAGACACCTGTGATCTTTCTGTGACTCCGTGGGACCACACTGTCCCTGGAGGGCTCTACCCCCGCTTAGCCTCTGGAGCAATATCCCTCAGTGGAGCAGACTTCTAAAAGTTCTGATTTTGTGCTCTGCTGCTCCACTGCTTGGTGGGAGCTGGCCCCTCCCACCATGGTCTATCTTCCTGTCGATTCGTATTCACTTCTCTGCACATCCTACCTTTCAGAACGTGGTTGATTTTCTGTTCCTAGAATTACTGCTCTTCTTTTCTTCTATCTCCTGTTGAGTTTGTAGGTGTTCGGACTGGTTTGATACATATCAAGCTGAATTCCTGCAGCCTGATAGCATCTCAGTCTGCTACTCCTCCACCATCTTGCCTCTCCCCTCAGGAGTTGCTTTTCATCCGATCCTTATATCATTCTCTCTCTCAGACCCTTCTGTTTGCCTTCACCAAACCCTGGGAAGTTGATTTCTGCTCTAGTGATAGAAATTCTCCCCCATCCCCCCAGCAGAGAGCCCAATGCAGGGCTAGATCTCAGGATCCTGGGATCATGACCTGAGCCCAAGGCAGATGCTTAATGACTGAGCCACCCAGGCGTCCCAGAAATGCTCCCTTTTTGGGATTAAAGAGTACTCTGTATGCCAAAGTCTTTTTTTGTTTGTTTTTAATCACATCTGGATATCACATCTCTCCTGTTTATGTTTTGAGCCTTTTCAACTCCTTTAAATCCTCTAATTCTGCACTGTGCTAGGACTCTGCGACCTCTCTCTTGCTTGCTTCTGTTCTACCTGCCTTTCTTCTTGGGTGTGCCCTGACTCCACTTTGCTTGCCTGGGTTGACAGATGATCTCTTGACCCACCACTGCTTCATCTTTGAAGCATCACCTTTTCTGAATCCTCACCTCCTGCTGGAAGGAACACAAATAAATCTGATCAGATGTTATGGTTCAGGATCAGCAACAAAAACCACTGGACTGAAATCTTCTGGAAGGAAGCAGAATCAAATGACAGTTACTAAGTAGGGCTCAGAAACACAGAGAAAAGGTGTGGGAAATGTAACAGTAGCCTGGGAGACACTGGCAACCTTTCAAACCTGGAAGGAGTTTGGGCAAAGCATCAGCAATGGGTTTATGCCTGGGAAATCTCAGGATCTGACACCTGGCCAGAGGCTTGCTGTCACCTCAGCCTTGCTTTCAAGTTTATTTCTTTCCCTGTTAAGGCAATTCAAGTGTCATTATTGCATTTTTTTTCCTTCTATATCCATGCATACAGTATAAGGAGACAGCAGTTAGCTGTTTGTGATAGGAAATATAAATGACCAGTTTGAAAGTGTGCCAGACAGGATCTGCTGCAAGTCCTCATTGTTACTGCTGCCATCTGTTGTTTTTCAGTGCTGGGACGTGAATTTCCTGGCAAACATCTAATTGTGAACTGTCTTTCACCCCCTTCTAGAGATCTTCACACACTAAAGTGACTGTTTTAAGGACGGTTCTTTACCAAGACAGTGTTTTCAATGTTTTAAGATGGAGGATCTGAAATGTTTTTATATTATCTATTTTATATATCTCAGAGCAAAAATATTTCTTTATTGTTAAAAATATTTTTCTCTTAAAAATATTTCGGTAAATTCTTGTAACCTTAATGTCGGCTCTTTCAAGTAAGGTAACACAGAACAGGTTTGCATTTTCAACCTTGTTCACAGTTAGGTCTGTAGCTCCGTTGTTGAGCTTAATCTAAGCCCCTTTATTTCCACATAATGTTTCTCTTTTCATGCAACCTTGAAATTATAGTAATTTGGGCACTTCTATTCTTCTGAAGGAAATCGCTAATGCCAAAAATATTTCAAGTGATAAAGAAGGTTTTTGAGAGGGAAGACAATTTAGCTGAGGATTAATAGCTGTGATTGCTATTTATTAAGTAAAATGCCTGTGGCTAAATGTTCAGATATGAAAAAAACAGCCTGCGAATTCTCAAAAGGAAGAATTATACATTTTCCTCAATAAGGCAAAAGTCATATCTCTGTACTATCATACTGCTTTCTATATTCTCAGTATCTGCCAGAATGAAACCATTCAATAAATGTTTCATCTACTACCCAGTAAAACTATGCATGGTAATAATTTTTTAGAGTAACAGCTAATTTCAGTAATTTTGAGAAGGTTTTTAAAAGACTTGAATTCTTAGTTAAATATATATTTTAAAGTTGTAGTCTGCCTTAAAGAAAAAAATAAAAGCTAAAGCAGCATTGTATTGCTAAATAAATCACTAAATAGGTCAGTGGAACATATTTGATGATCATTAAAAATACCCTAATATGTGTCATGTATTGATAAGTGAACCATAATAAGTGAAGCATAATAATAAATAGAAAGAAATAATTACGAGTTTCTCAGCTTACCACAAAAGTGGATCAAAAATCAAGGAAGGGAAAGGAAGAGAAATCAAATTATATATGTAAAATTTCTTGGGAGAAGATATTATAGAAGCAAGATTGATGGAATTGGCTAAAATAATTTTGAAACTTATATATTAAAATATTTTAAAAAATCACTAATTAAAGTAAAAAACCCAGAAACAGGGGAGAAATATTTGAAAGAATTTGTACATATAAAAATGTAATACAAATAACTTAAATTGTTAAAATATACAAAAGACATAGATGATTTATGGATATAACAATAACCAATAAACCTACAGAACATTTAATCTCACAATTTAATCAATGTAGATTAAAACTAAACTGAGCAATTTTCAGATACTGACAAAAACCATGTTATTTGAAACTACTAGGATTTTGTAGGGTTAACATAGGTATATGGCTGGCAAGAATAGAAAATGATGTGTTCTTCAGTGGTTACATTGCATCTGTAGTGTTTCAAGTGTTTATATCCTGCAAATCACTAATTCCCTTTCTAGGAATTTATGCTAAGAAAATAATCTTGAGTGTAATCTTTTATGTAAACATAAATGTACAAAGGTATTCATTGAAGTATTACTTAGAAGAGTAAGAATATTACAAATTATATCATATTTCCTAAAACAGAAATGGTTAAATATATAATAATTCATATGATATCATTATGTCAGAAAGATTTTAAGGACATTCAAAATCATGACAATGTCATAAAACTAAGTGATTAATGAATAACAGATACATATTATAATCAACACGGTCTCAGCCACATTAATTGGTATCTGTTCATACAATGCATCTAGAAAATGCATGGATAGAAATCAGCAAAATGTTAGTGGTTGTTTCTTCTGGGCAGGATTGCAGATGATTCACTCTCTCTCTTTTATATATATGTTGGGACTGCCTAGTTTTACACAATAAGCACATACTGGCTTTGAAATTAATGTAAGATATAAATTGATACCAGTGGATCTTAATGAGTCCTTGGGTTAACTTTCATGTCATATGTTATAGTCTCAGCTTATCACTAACAGAAACTTTTATTTTATTTTATTTTATTTTATTTTAAAGATTTTATTTATTTATTTGACAGACAGAGATTACAAGTAGGCAGAGAGACAGGCAGAGAGAGAGGAGGAAGCAGGCTCCCCACTGAGCAGAGAGCCCGATGCGGGGCTCGATCCCAGGACCCTGGGATCATGACCTGATCCGAAGGCAGAGGCTTTAACCCACTGAGCCACCCAGGCGCCCCTAACAGAAACTTTTAAATAAACTTGTACCTATTTCAACCATATAACAGCATCATGAAAATGAACACTGGAAGAACTATAATTACAGTAAGCATGATGCTAGTAATGTGTTTCTGCAAAGTAATTTTAAGTAAGATCATTTTATCTCTTGCGATTTCAGCTCATATTATAATAAAAACAAAAATAGATGTTTCTTTTCTGCTTCAGATATCATTAAAACATAAAAATCTGCCTGACTGCATAAATTCATTTCACGCTAACATCCTTCATCCCATTTAACCAAATCTACCTAGGGCTTTCTTTTGTAAAGAACAAGGGCTTTTCATTTTTCATTTATCTTACCTTATCTGATGCTACAATAGAATAAATATTCATTATTTGTTTTCTAGAGAAAAGAAAAGGGAACAAAAAGTTCGGTGCCTTGAGTTTATTGCTTGCTCTCTTTACCCAAAACCCATATGGTAGAAACGTAGTCTATGAATGTTTCATAGGTAAATACACAGCATTTTGTACATACTAAAAATAATGAAAATAGAAAGGTTTTTACTTTATGTTTACATGAATTGCCAGTTTATCAAGAGTTATTCACTTAAATTATGATACAGTAGACTATCAGTTTCCCTTGGTATGTGAAACTAATGTTTCCAAGTGCAAACTGAATTTGGGATTCAAATTATATTCTGAATCCTACTGATGGATTCTTTACTTTTCTGAATATACATTCATGCCTCTGGTGCTGGTAGAAAGTATAAAAGAGATCTAAAATCTTTTTTTTTTCCTCTTTTACACATTCCAACTAAAAGAAAAGTAAAAAAATCTCTACTCATGGAATGCTTCTGACACCAAATGTTTGGGGCTTTTCCCACAGCAATCAGTTCTCTCACCCCAGTTGCCGGTCCTACAGTTGAATTCAACTCAAGTCTGGTACTATCTGGATGTGAGCATCAGATCCCATAAGTTAAGGCTTCAGTCCCAAAAGAGTTCCCCCACTTCAGATACCAATTGCAAGTCCAAGCTTCCTATATTTTACTGGCTACAATGCGGATTCCCACGATTCCCTCCACATTTGGTAATTTGCTAGGATGCCTCACAAAACTCAGGGTAGCAGCTCTCTATATTTACTGGTTTGTTATAAAGAATATGACAAAAGATACTGAACATCATCTGAACGGCCAATAGCGGAGGGTACATAGGGCAAAAATTAGAGAAGGAGTATAAAACTTCCATGCCCTCTCCCTGCGCACCAGACTCCCAACACCTCCATGTATTCACCATCTTGGAAACTCTCCAAAACTTGTAACTTATGAATTTTTATGGAAGCTTCATCACATAGGCATGGTACATTATTAACTGGATATTCTGCCTCTCTCCCATCCCAGAGGATAGAGGTATGGGATAAGTCAATAAATGATCTCGTCTTACATAGTCACAAAATAAGGCCTGAGCTATATAATTCATCCACTCATTCTACACTTAAATGTGCAAATGATTATGAATTGGGGTAAAAAAAAAATCAGTCGGCTATCTGGAGCCAACCAAGGGTTCCCTCATTAGAACAGAGGATACTTCTATTACTCAGGAAATTCCAAGAGGCTCAGGAGCCCTATGTTAGTACTGGGGTTGAAGACCAAATATTAGAACAAAAGATGATTCTGGTACCCTTATCATTCAAGAAATTACAAAAGTTTAGGAGCTCTACACCAAGAATCCAAGAAAGAGACCAAATATATATTTATTATGATGTCACACCAACCAAGAACAAATTCTACCATTTTTACCTCCAAATATATCTTGAGAGTGCCTTCTTTTAAGTGTTTCCCCAGTCAGAAACAAGAAGGTCACAATAGCCTCCTCGTTGAGCTTCTTGCTTCCACTCTTCCTTACCTCCAGTATATTCATAATAAATAGTTGTTAAAATATATACTTTCATGTCATTTAACTGCTTAAATCTATTTGATGTTTTTATTTTGCCTCTAAGGAGGTTGAATTTCTCCACATTTTAAAAGCCCTCAGGAGCTAGCCCTGCCTACTTTTGCAATCTCAGAACTTCCCCATTTCCCCTTGCCTGATGTACCTTGACTTTTGTTGTTTCTGAGTCTTTACACTTGTCTCCTCTTTCTTCAATGCTCTCTCCTCCACCACTTTCACAGATGGCCTTTTTCACCCTTCGCTTGTTTACATAATGCTTATTTAAAATTACCTCTTCAAAGAGGTGGTTCTTTCTTCACTCAAACTTAGCAGGTCCCTCTCACTCATTTCTTCCTCACTTTTTCCCTTTGATTTTTTTTTTTTTACCACAATTCAAAATTATTTGCCCATTTAAGGGTTAGGAGGAATGAGGAATCAAATGAAGGCTATAGATTGTTACTATATAAGACCAGATCATTTATTGATTTATTTGGCAAATATGGAGAACCTGTCATGGGCTAGATGCCAACCTGGGTACAGAGATTCCAAGAAACAAGCCACTCTCCTTGCCCTCAACGATGATCCTGTGGCTAAAATAGCTTTGTGAGCAGATAAACTGCAGTACAGTGGAAGCAAGCTAGAGTAAAACACAGATGTGGAAGAATTAGTTTCCTTGGATTTCATGAGAGGATTCATAGAGAAAAGGAGATTTCAACTAGATTCTAAACCTGCTCCTAAACTATACTATTTTTACATAATTAATGAACACTGGCTGGATGAAACACCTTTGAAGGTGAGACACCGGGGTGGCTCAGGTCATGGTCCCAGAGTCTTAGGATCAAGTCCCACATTGGGCTCCTTGCTTGATGGGGAGCCTGCTTCTCCCTCTGCCTGCTCTTCCCCTGCTTGTGCTCTCTATCCCTGATAAGTAAATGAATGAAATCTTAAAACAAAACAAAACCACTTTTGGAAGGTATAAGCTAAAACTTAAAAAAAAAAATCATGTAATTAAAAACAATTTACATTTTATAATTTGAGGAGAATATATATATATATATTCCTCATGACCTGAGCCAAAAATCAAGGGTTGGACTGCTAACTAACTGAGCCACCCAGGCTCCTCAAAAGAATATTTTTAACATAAAACTATAAAATTATTTTTAGCATGTTCATGTTGTTATATACTTAGGTTTTTCCAATTCAGAAGTCTTTTTTTCTTGATAATGAAATATTTTTCCAGGGAAATGCTGAATAAATCTTTGTTGAAATACACTACATTGTTTTCTGTCAATGACCCTGAAGTAATACAGAATTTACACTTCAGTGGTTGCAATGCTCAAACTTGACAGGTAGTGCATTGTGTTTGCTGATAAAAAAAGAAAGAAAGAAAGAAAGAAGATATGGCATAAGTATAAGTAGTTTTGTGTTTATTTAGTTTTGAGGAGAAATTAATTGGTTTAACATAATGGTGCCAAAGCACAAAGCCTAGATAGACCCCTGATTCTTCGTATTTTTAAAATTATTATTGCAGATGTCATGGTATCTAAGGGTCTGTCTCTCCATTTGTGTATTATTTAAAGTGCCATAAATAATGGAAATATAAAACAAAGCTATCCTGCCTGGAATAGGGTATTTTTTGAAGTGATGCTTTCATTTTGTTATGCAAATGTTGTCTACTTTTCCCTTAGAAAGAACGAATGTATCCAGAACTTTCTACACAACATTCTCATAATTGGAATTGCATTAGGGTTAGAACACAGTACTTCTGGAGGAATCAGTAGTAATATGCATGTTCACTTATATCATTAATGGAGTATTTAATGAGCTATCAAATTGAGATTGAGATTACTATTAGATGCCTGAAGTATCGGAATTATTTATTGAAAATCTGTTTTACTTGTTCATGTAGAAGTAGAACAGTCGACTGGGCAATATGAACTGTTGTAGAGCTTGGCTGAGTACCTGCTGTATGAATTGCTACTACATGAAAAATATGACTGTGTTAAAAAATAGCCTTTTCCTCCAGAATTAGTTTCAAATCTGCAAACTTATTTTACCTGTTCTTTAGTTAGGGGCACCTGGGAGGCTCAGTTGGTTAAGCATCTGACTCTTGATTTTGGCTCAGGTCATGATCTCAGGGTTGTGAGACCGAGACCCGTGTTGGGCTCTGTGCTGGGCATGGAGTTTGCTTAAGATCCCCTTCCCTTTCTCCTGCTCTCTCTCTAACAATAATAATAATAACAATAGTAATAATAATAATAATTAATATTTCAAAATTCTTCATTATAAAAAGGAAGAAAAAGAAGACCTTGAACATATAATACATCTGTTTTCAAGCAGGTCTACTTCTGCTTGAATCCGGAGGTACATATGGGGGTCAGAGCTACAAATGCATGACCAGATAAATAAAATAGATCCCTAGTCCCATTGAGTTATTGAACATTTAAAAACGTACTCTTAAAAGACATGCCAAAAAAAATCATTCTCTTCTTGGAATAGTTAGTAATCTAGTGTATATCTAAATTGTAATTTGCCAACAGGCTGACTACATTTTTAGCTTTTAACTGAGTAATAATTTTTTCCCTATAGTTCTGAGTTTTGACATATGCCCCAAGCCATGTATGGCCACCATGAATCTTCACCTACTTCTGACCACTGATCGTCACTGGTCATCCCACATATCTGTCGTTTCGCCTGTTCTAAAATGTCATACAAGTAGAATATAGGAGAATGTTCTTAACAGTTTTATTCATAGTATTTAAAAACTGGGAACAATCCAATGTGTAAAAGCAATCTATGCGGATAAGATCCACAGATTTGTCATGTATTGAGCTGTCCTAGATTGTTGAAAAAAATTTAGCAGAGTAACAGATCTGTAACTTGGAAGAGAAGGAGAGTTGCCTTTGCCCTTTTATAAAGAATATCATCAAGAATTCTTAGCACATCTTAATGAAATTAAAAATGAAAGGATGGAGAAAATATATTGATGAGGCTTGAGACCTCAGAGCTAATTATGTGAGTAAATTATCATTTTTTTCAGTAAAAAACCCCTATTTTTATGAAGCTTTTTCAACTTAATTAAGTGTGCCATAATAAACAAGATTAATTGCATACTAGCCAGGGAGAATTCTGGTATCCACAAAAATCAAAGATGAAAGTCAAAATCACAGGATAGATTAGGAAGATAATGTTGTCATCAATCAAAATTTGTCCCTTTAAGTTTGTTTAGCAAAGAAATATGTTGAACAAAATTTTCTCAAAATCTACATTTATTATGGGATTTGTTCTAACTTAACATTACTGAATAGAAGCAGCATTTTCAAAAGTAAAATCATTTCATTCATTTAACAAACATCTACTAGTCATCTCTTCAGCAGTAGACAACATGGAATGTACTAGGATTATAAAGATAAATCAAATACAATCCTGACTTTGGGGAAACCAGATTATGATCAAGAATATAGAAAGGCACAAAAGTGGATATAACAGGTGATAGAAGCTACAATATAGTGATTAACATAGATTATCTTATCACTCCATAATATTCGTATTGAGAAATAATTCTTCAACTCTTCAAATAGGTGATAGAAGCTTTGCCATGCCATACGTTTTACACTCACCTCTAATTACAACAGCTTACCATGTTATATTGTCATCATTTGTTTATATTTTTGTCTTCAACAATAAACACTGAGTTCTTCAAGGAGAGGAGTTATAATTTATTCATTGCTTAATGAAACAGAGTGGATACTTACTAATAAATTTTATGGAAGGAAGGACAAGCAGAGGCAGTGCCTATATGGAAAAGGGTGACCGTGTTACCTGTAGCTGAGAAGGATTTTTCAAGGATTAGTGATAGCTAAGAATAAAGCCAGGAAGAGAGGAAAAAACACTTAGATTTTATGACAGAAAGATTAATAAGTAATGTCAGTAAGTGAAAGGGAGAATAATTTTTAAGGACAAATGATGTAATCTAGGCAGAGTGATTTTGAGATGTTGACAAGACATCCTAGACACACTGTCCAGTAGAAGGCTGGAAATGCTTATTTGGTAGTCAGGAACAAGTCTAAAGATGTGAATCTAACTGTCACAATATAGAGGTGATATTGAAGTTATGGAACACTAGAGAATTGCCAAGAAAATGTAAAAGATGAGTTAAGATTAATTTCTAAATATTGAAGAAGTCAAAGGAATCCCAAAGAAGAGGAAAAAGTAAAGGATTTGGAGGACTCTGTGAACTTTGCAAAGACCTGGAAGACTCATCATTGATATATTTCAAGAGAGAAGGGGTGAAAAGCTGGGAGGCAGGGGAGCATAATGCTAATCAAGCCATGGAGCATAATTCCTGGGTTCAAATCTCCGGTTCATCATGTGCTCTTAGGCATGTCATTTAACCTACCTGAAACTGCCCCCCTTCCTTCCTTCGTTCCTTCCTTCCTCCCTCCCCCCTTTCTTTCTTTCTTTCTTTCTTTCTTTCTTTCTTTCTTTCTTTCTTTCTCTTTTAAGATTTTATTTATTTATTTGTCAGAGAGAGAGAGAGAGAGAGTGAACACACAAGTAGGGGGAACGGCAGGCAAAGGGAGAAGCAGGATCCCACCCGATGCATGACTCAGTCCCAGGATCCTAGGATCATGACCTGAGCCAAAGACCGATGCTTAACTGACTGAGCCACCCAGGTGCCCCCTATCTTAATTTTTATAATGCCTGTCTCATAGATTTATTTGAGGATTATATAATATAAAGTAATTAGAAGAGTAGGACACATAGTAAGCACTCAATTCATGGATTTATTGACCTTTGTAAAGGCAATTCCAGTATTAGGAGGAAGATTCTGGAATCCAGAGGAGAAGAGAGAAATAACACTATACTTTTAAAATTTGAGGGAAATTCAGTTTTTTAAAGTTTTTATTTTAATTCCATTTAATATACAGTGTTACATTAGTTTCAGGTGTAGAATACGTGATTCAACACTTCCATTCATCACCTGGTGCTCATCAAAAGTGCCCTTGTTACTCCCCATCACCTGTTTCATGCATCCCTCTATCCGCCTTCCCTCCCATAACCATCAGTATGCTCTCTATAGTTGAAAGTCTGTTTCTTGGTTTGTCTCTCTACTCTCCCTCTCTTTTCCCCCTTTGCTCACTTGTTTTGTCTCTTAAAGTCCACATGTGAGTGAAATCATGCAGTACTTGTGTTTCTGTGACTTATTTTGCTTGGTGTAGGCTAGTTCTATGTTTAAGTCTTTAAGGAACCTCCATACTGTTTTCCACAGTGGCTGCACCAGTTTTCATTCCTACCAACAGAGCACAAGGGTTCCTTTTTCTCCATATCCTTGTGAACACTTGATGTTTCTTGTGTTGTTGATTTTAGCCATTCTAACAGATATGAGGTAATATGTCATTGTAGTTTTGATTTGCATTTCCCTGATGATAAGTGATGATGAGCATCTTTTTATGTGTCTGTTGGCCACCTGCATGTCTTCTTTGGAGAAATGTCTTTTCATGTCTTCTGCCCATTTTTCATTGGATTATGCTATCAGTAGCTAATATCACAAACAAAATATACAGCTAGGGAGGGATCATCATTAACACTGTTTGCTATAAATTCAAATTTTATTTTCTTCTTGATAGTTGCATTTCTTATTGGTTTCATGTGTGATCTCGACATATCATTGTTATTTTGAATTTATGACACAACTCATAAAACACACATACCAGAGGAGGAAAACTATCAGTTCACCACTGTTCCTCTATGGTTTGCTTATGCTTTCATTACGGATATTCTCCTAATGCATAGATTGTACGAGGTTTTTAAAGGCACTTATCCATTTTATGAAACAACTTTTGTCTGTATCTAATATATATATCCCATGTGCATGAATTTGTTTAACAGAGCACAGGTAAGCAGCAGGACAGCACAATAGACAGAACCAGCCAGTAAATGAGGGAACTGTGTCCCTCCCCTTTGAACTGTGGAGCTGCCATTCTCATTCAAGTTACCCTGCTTATCCTACGTTACTTCCACTTCATCTGACACATTGACTCAATGAGAGTGTACACATTAGCCTGCACATGAATATTAATATAGCCTATTTTATTTTTTCCTCTTTAGATTAAAAACAAATATATTCAGAATTTCAAATATTTTTTCTTACGTCCCAGTGGATTGCTTTGTTCATCCTGTGAGGCGGGTGCATTCTATTTTGGAATCTGTGGCTTTGGTAAAGAAAAGTTTCTGAAGAAGGGAATTGACAGGGCCAGACGTGAATTTTTGTGATCATTTTGATCATTGACCCAAATTTAGCAATGAAGTTGTACTGAGAAAGACCACAGGCAGGAAGGCCAAATGAGAAGTTATTATTTATTGATTCCAGGCCAGAAACTGTGAGGTATGGCAGGAGTGATGATCTGATAGAAATTCAAAGTTCAAGAGTTGGTGAATCCTTAGTAGTTGCTATGGTAGGATAAAGAACGTGGAATGACTTACTGATTCCTAACTAAAGCACAGTTGTGTGTGAGTGTGTGTATGTGTGTGTGTGTGTATGTGTGTGTGTATGTTTGTGTGTTTGTTTTGTTTTGTTTTTTAAACTTCTAGGACAAAAACTGAATTCTTACATGCTATATTGCTTTTTCCAGGGGGGAAATCATTGGTGGTTTTATTCTTTCCATGCCGTACTTGTTTTAGTGTTTTCATTCATTCTATAGATACTTCCCTGGAGCCTGGATCTGCACTAAACAGTGATTCTTTGCAAATATCAGATAAGGTTATCCTCAGGCCTGCTTTCAATTTCTTTTTTAATATGATTCTCCTAAAATGGAAAGTCAATAATTTTTCATCATGAGATTAAAAAAGTGAGGATTATCTTCCTGATACATGATAAATGTTATATGGAAACAGAGATGACTTGCCTCGTGCCTCCTGTTTGTAGTTCACTGCTGCTGTGTGTCTTGCCTCTAGCTGGGATGACAGCAGCTCTGTGAGCAGTGGTCTCAGTGACACCCTTGATAATGTCAGCACGGACGACTTAAACACCACATCCTCCGTCAGCTCTTACTCCAACATCACAGTCCCCTCCAGGAAGAACACGCAGGTGAGAATTGCCTGCCTTCTTTTTCCAGTGCTGCTCCCAGGTTCATTCCCCAAACTGTTTCATCTGAGATTAAGATAGAGCATGACCTTTGAATCGGATATGATTGTATAAACAGAAGCAGCTTGTGTTTATGTATTTTTTTCCTACTGATTACAGGCCAACCCAGAAAGACTTACTGTACCCTATCTCTTTTTATGATATTGATATTTTTAACTCTAAACATGATTTTAATAGCCTCATTTTTAGATAGTTCTTGATTAGTTTTCTATTGATCTCTGAAATAAATCACTACATCTCTTGAGAATGGTAAATCAAGAGCGGATATTAGATAATTAAGTCTTATCTTGTCCTCCTTTCCCTTGTTAAATTTGACATAGAAAATTCCTTCCTCTCTGGAGTATTTAATTTGGGGTTTTCTGCACATATTTATTCTGACATCCTCTAATATGTGCAAGTGAGAATTATGTGGCCAAAATTAATGAAACTTAAATGAAGACATAGATAAAAATAGGAGTCGTTGGAATTCTTTTGAAATATAAATCAGTGCTGCTTTTTTTTTTTTTTTTTTTTAACCAGTTATCTGAAGGTACATTCCAGGGCCTATTCACACTTTATAGATTTTTCTGCCCAAAGTTTCTTTGTCATATTTTCCTCATAGCTGAAGACAGATTCAGAGAAACGTTCTACGACAGATGAGACATGGGATACTACCGAGGAGCTGAAAAAACCAGAGGAGGACTTAGACAGCCATGGGGATGGCGCTGGCAAGTGGAAAGGTGTTTCCTCAGGACTTCCCGAAGACCCCGAGAAGACAGGACAGAAAGCCTCCCTGTCCATCTCCCAGACAGGTTCCTGGAGAAGGGGCATGTCTGCCCAAGGAGCAGCGTCATCTAGGCAGAAAGCTGGAACGAGTGCACTCAAGACCCCAGGTAGGCTTGTCACTTCACAGCTGTTATGCAAAAATGTTTTAATTTAGGGTTTCCATTCCATCTTTGTTCACGTTAATATGAGCTTTATTTTTAATTAAATCATATTCTTCTCTGTATAGTTATTCTTTTCCATGTAAATTTCACTTACTTTACATGTAAGTCCACATGAATTTAACAATTCTAGGCGTATTGAGTGTCTTTATTCTGCCATAGTCATTTCTGTTCATGGGGAAATAAAAGAAGTCGGCTTAATAAAAATAAGACTGCTTTCCTTCTGCCTTCCTTATGAAAGTTTGGACTACTTATGTTAAGTATGCCACTAAATTTCACTACCACCACTGAGAGGCAAGAGCAATTACACTAATGTGATAGGTTGGAATGCTGGAGATTTGAAACACCATTTGTGAATTATACTTTATTAAAGAAGAGATTGAAAGACTTCTGCCAAAATGTACTATCTTTTTTTTTTAAGATTTTTTCCCTATTTTTAAAATGGTGCCTAATTTTAAATAGTGCCATGGGAGGTGTTGTTGTACCAGAGGACTCTAAGTAGAAGCATCTTCCAGATATTCAAATGAATTCTTTTTCTAGCACTTAGCTTGATAAGATTAAGTGCTATCCTGATAAAGGAAGAGAGTTGTGAGATATAAGACAATAACAAACTGCAAAAATATGTGTTTTCATTTTATCTACTTCATCACTCGTCACATTCCTTCTGAGAGCCATATTTTTTAAAATTTCTTTTCAGCATAACAGTATTCACTGTTTTTGCACCACACCCAGTGCTCCATGCAATACGTGCCCTCCTTAATACCCACCACCAGGATCCCCTAACCTCCCACCCCCCCCCGCCCCTTCAAAAGCCCTCAGGTTGTTTTTCAGAGTCCATAGTCTCTCATGGTTCACCTCCCCTTCCAATTCCCCTCAACTCCCTTCTCCTCTCCATCTCCCCACGTCCTCCGTGTTATTTGTTATGCTCCACAAATAAGTGAAACCATATGATAATTGACTCTCTCTGCTTGACTTATTTCACTCAACATAATCTCTTCCAGTCCCGTCCATGTTGCTACAAAAGTTGGGTATTCATCCTTTCTGATGGAGGCATAATACTCCATAGTGTATATGGACCACATCTTCTTTATCCATTCGTCCGTTGAAGGGCATCTTGGTTCTTT